>JAQZBX010008024.1:0-28696 GCA_029593785.1 Cabassous unicinctus | reverse complement strand
CAATAACAAGCGCAGGAAATCGTCCAATCTGAAAATAAAGCAGTGAGCTTGAAGAGAGATGTGGCCTCTCTGTAACAGAGCTGCTTCTCCAGGCTCTGTCCTCAAGGTCTCAGCCTCCTGGACTAAGCCACATGGGGCTATTCTAGTTGTATATATGGTGGGAGCCATCTGGTGGCCAAAAGACGAAGACTGCCAAAGGGGGCCTCCTCCATGCCTGCATCCTAACACTCCATGCCTGTTCAAAGATTTTCCTATTTCTCCAAGGTGCCTTCAACTAGAGGAAACCTGCTCCAACCTGCAGCTGCCATAGAGGTTGGTTCCTGGTCAAGGATAGTCCTAGGTCAGCAAATAAATCCTAGAGTCTGCGGGACATGCTAAACATCTTAGGAAAAGTTTTTAGGAGAAGCCAAACAGACGAGGACCATAAAGAGTCCCACATCCTCGGAGCCATAGAGAAGACCAAGGGAGCCTCAGAATACTCAGTCTTTAAAAATGCCTCAGTCATAAGTCAGTTCTTTAAAAGCAGCTGCCCAACCCTCCTCCCCTCAAGGAAGACAGTGTTCCAATCTGTGGAATCAGGCCAGCCTCTGGGTCCTATAAGACATCTCCATTTCTGGGCGCCCACGGCAGTCACCAAGCTGCTGCTGCCGACAGCACAGGTGAAATAATGCCAGAGGCTGAGAGCCCATAACACCCAATAAGTGCTCTTCCACTGGACTGACTGAAAATTCATTGTTATCCCAATACCTCCTCTAACTGCTTAGTACATTTCATGACCTCGACTGTGACAAACCTTAAATAAAAACAGATTTCACAGAAGCAACTTATCAAAATTGGTGAAAAGGAAAGAAAATGGTGAGACATGACCTAATATTTCCACTCTGCTCACCTGGGCAACAAGAATCTGTGTACAGGTATTCTAAAAATGACAGGAAAGTCTCTTTGGAAACCCCGTAAACTGGAATCAGAACGCTCTTTGCTTCCATGTAATTACCATTAAACATGGCTGCCATCACTTCACAACGGGCCACCAGGATGGCCCTGTGGGCTGGCACCGTTGCACCTGCAAGGTTCAAAAGGAAACGGAGAGGTTAGCTCAGTAAAATAAACTTGCAGAGTTATTTTAGCAATTTCCCTTCCAAGTAGAGTGGTATTGCATTAGGCACAGCTAAGCTGATATGCAGAAACCAAATTTTGGAGTGACAGCATTAATCCAGCAGCTTTTCAGTTTTTAATTGAAATAAAGGGAGTTCAAAAATCAACTTTGAAACCAACAATTTGCAAGTAAGGCAACTATTTATTTCTTTTTTTTTTTTTAGATTTATTTATTTATTTATTTAATTATCCCCCCCTTGCTGCCTGTGCTCACTGTGTCCATTTGCTGTGCATTTTTCTGTGTCTGCCTGTCTCCCTTTGCTGTGCCATCCTGTCGCGCCAGCTCGCTCACTGCACCGTGCCGGCTGTCAGCTCACCACGCCGCGCAGGCCGGCCTGCCTTCATCAGGAGGCCCCGGGAACTGAACCCGTGGCCTCCCATATGGTAAACGGCAGCCCAACCAATCGAGCCACAGCCGCTTCCCCTATTTATTTCTTAGATTATATTTTCTAAAAATTGAAACACTGAAATGAAATATTTTGCTTCATGTTTTTATAATGAAATATTTTTCCTTTCCAATTGACTTGAAACACCACCACCTCCTCTGCCCTTGTGTCTCTCAAGAAAACACCACCATTACCCTTCTTGGCCAAACTCTAAGCATAGTCTTCGATGGATTTCCTCTTACCAGAAACAGACAACTGTAAGAAGTCAACCATCCTAGGCCTGAGCAATCCACGGATCACAGGAGGAATTGCAAGGAGTCTCTTGTAGAGTCAAGGGGGCCGTTTCAGACCTAATGGAAAACTTGAAAGGGGATGGTCTTGACATCTCTGCTGTCTCCCAGCATACAACTTGCTCTTCTCTTTCCTAACTGAACCATGCCTACTGCTGGGAGAGCACAGCTACTTTACATTTTAAAGGCCCCTTAGCCCACACTCCTCACTGAAGCTCATTAAAGTAAACTGACTCTCTAGTTACAGCTTGCTAAGCCATCCAGGTCCTGCTCCAAGGCAGCACCAGACCAGAGCATGCATAGCCCATGGCCATGGGGTGGTGAAGCAGTTCTCATCACTCCTACCACCTTAAGAAACCATGAAACCATCCACATTGCCAGCCTTCAGTCCAGTCTAGGTCAGCTCAACAGGTTACAACGATTGGTATTGAGGGACAAAGATGAAGAAGACAGAGCTACCCCTGCTTTGTCAAGATTTTAGTTTGAGAGAAGACACCACAGCCAGTGTGAAGGACAAAACTGCCACCCTCCCAGAAAGCACCTCTATAAGCTAAACCACTTGCTTTGCCCAAAAGTCTGCACCTATGTATCCCTAAAATCTCATACTTATCAGGGCCATATGTTCTTCTCTAAAATATTTACAATTATTAGGTTCTCCATCCGTTTCAAATCCAGACAAAATATCTGCTCAGGAAAGAAGAAAACAGTTGCATCTAAGCCCAGTGACTTTATACAAAGCCAATAATTCCTGAGGGTCCACAAGCAACACCTGACATTGCCATTTCTGGGCCCACTGCTTGGCCCTGTGAGTAGCCCAGTCATCACCCTCACCCCCCCCCCACGGGAGCAGGGGAGGTGAGCATTCCTACCAGGCCATCACAGTCCTTCCCCCTCTGCCCTCACTCCCTCCCCCATCCCTCCTTGGCTTTAGGCTGCCAGCAGATACCCTCAATGTCATAGTGTCCATCTAAGAGGAGGACTGGCTTCCATAATAGAAGCATGCTGGCTATCCCAGAACTTCTCTGTATTATTTGTATATAACAATTGACAAAGAACTTAAACAGGTAATGCAATTGGACATACAATTCTAAGGTTTTAACATCTTGAAGTAGCATACCATAAAAAAAATAAAATAAAAGGAAAGGAAATAAGAAACGGTTTAAACAAACTAAATAACCTATCATTTGGGTCAAGCAGAGGGATTAAAGATTGGCCAAAAATACTAAGCAGCTAGTAGATGGAGCTGGAATTTGGTAAGTAACCTTGACATTTTAACAGACATTTTCGGTTGATACTATGGTTACAAAGGAGTTACAAAACCAGCAACAAAACATTCAGTAAGGTAAGTCCTTAATGTGTTTCCAAGTTCATTTCAAGCTTAGAATTTAGTTTTGAAAACCATTATATTGCCAATTAAGACAACATCAACTTCTGTTTTTCACCTTTTTAAAATATTATTTCAGTGTTATAAATTGTTCTACTGTGAAACTGCAATATAATACCCTAGTATATTCACTTTTTCTTAAGACTGTAAAAATGAAAAAACTGAATGAATATAATGCAGCATTTATATTCCACACAGCAATAGGATACAGCTGAAGAATTACTTAGGAAAAAAAAAAAAATCAGTGTTCTAGTTAAAAGATAACATGTTTTTTTGAAAATGTCAAGGTACAAAGTACTTTGTATTATTTATTTGATGTTACAATTTTAAGAAACTTTTTATAAGGAAAAGAGCTTTCAGAATGAAACAAAATTTAAAAGCCCAAGTTTTCTAGTCACACTGCACAGATTATCAAAGATCTTTGTTTTTACTATATATTAAAATAAAATATTACATTTGTCACACTTTCTTCATACTACATTCCAGGTTTCAAAATGAAATTTTTAGAATTGTTTTTGGTTTCAATCTGAAAACAGGATAACTGCCTAGCTCAAGAGATATTTAGAATTTGTACTACACAAGTAAACAAGGAAGGAATGTAATTTTGAAAAAGTATTTTTCATGAGACACAGATTTAATGTCAAAAGAAACTCATATTTTCCTTTATTTATTTATTTTTTTTAGAAACTCATGTTTTTTCTTTATCAGGTCTAAATGTTTACAAAGACTAATTTAGAACTGCCAGAGTTGCTTTTTTTTTTATATATATAACATAAAAAGATACAAACCCAAGATGATTTTAAAAAAATTAAAAAAACAAGCTGGAGGTGGTGGTAAATATATATATTCGATGAATACCTATTATAGGGATGGTAAATAGGTTTTAGATCCCACATCAGCTCCAACCAGTTGTTAGAGATGGCCTGGAACACTTTTAAGCCAGGATTTAATGCTATACCTGGGTTTGGTAGGAAAAACAGTGATACACCAGTGTTGGCTGTCATTGCAGGGGGAGAAAAGTGGAGTCCACAAGCCAGGCCTCTGCTAGCTCTTTATATGCATGATCTTAACCCTGTGGCAACTCCACAAGGGAGAAATCAGTACACCCATATAACAGGAGAGGAAACAAAGGACCAGAAACCTAAAGTAACAGAGCCAAACCAACATAGTAAATATGCATCAAAGCAAGGATTCTAGCCAGGTCTTTCTCGCCCAAAGTCCATGTCACTGCCACCCCATCAGGTTGGTGTAATAATGTTTCAGTTTTTTTAGTTCTGGTCTAAATTGTTCCCTAGATTCTATTCTTATTTAGTTTTCATCAAACCTTTCATGAGGTTGAATGATAGTCATGCTTAATTAAAACTGGAGTGAAGAAACCAAAGTTATTTACACGTAACTTCAAATTTATTATTGCATAAAGAGGAAACATTGTGTTTAAACGGATTACTATTTAATTTTGTTATTTTTCACATTATTTCACATAACATTATATTAAGCACACTAAAGTTATATACAAATGTGAATTATTTCACATATATGAATCTTTTGAAATATGCATTTGCATTATAAATATTTTAGGTAAGTGTGTAGCAAAAAGAAGCAAGCTTATCTGAAGGTTTCACTATAACTTGAAAAAACAATTTATAATTAAGATTTGAGACAAGTTATCATCCAACCATTACTCTTCAGGTCTGTCTTAAGTTCAAGAAATACATTTAAGATATAAGAATATGCAGTGCTAAGTTATAGATGCATTCACAGCTCAAACAACTATTTCCATTTACACCAAGTTAGACAGAGTAACTGAAATGCAGCTGCCTGTTAGTAATTTAACTACAACTAAAAACCACAGGCCCAAATGTTGTAACACCGAGAGGCATAATTATGGCCTCAAAAGTAAACTTCCATCCTCCATTCCTGAGAATAAGAAGAATATAAAATAGGATATATGAGAGAATGCACTTTGACTTTCAGTTAAATAGAGCTATGACTAAATCATTCTGAAAATCAAGTTTTTCTAGTAGCACTAACCAGATGTTTTAAGCTCACTTTCCATCATCAGCCTTGGAGTTAGAAAAGCCTGGAACCAAATCTCTGTTTCACCATCACTAGGTGGCCAATGCTATGATACGAAACCAGTTACTTCACCTCTCCGCATCTCAGTCTCAAGTACTGGAGTAACAATACCAACATACAAGGCTTACCTTTACATATATAATCTCTAGTATAATTACTGCCACAGAGTCTGAGCTACTATTATTGTTAATATAAGAATGTCTCAATACTAAAATGTTCAATGGACCGGAACAGATTTGGCTTTTGATTTGCATAACCTGGGCTTCATGAGTCTAGAACAGAATACTAAAAATACAGTCATAACAAATTTGCAAGAAAAATTGAGATATAAGTATACTTAATGCTGATAAAGATATGGTAAAACAAACACTCTCATACACTGCCAATGGAAATGTAAACTGGTACAATCTTTCTGGACATATACAATTTAAACAGCATATATAAAGTCTTACAGATGTTCATATCCTTTGACTAAGAATCTAGCCCAAGGAAGCAATTCTCATTTAAGAGTGAAGTATTTATACTAATTCTTCAAGGCACTATTATTTCTAATAGTGAAAAAGTAGGAAATACCTAAATTTATACTAGAGTAAAAAAACAGTATACTTTATGACATTAAAAATAATGTTAGCAAAAAGTAATGCTTATGACACAAGTCTAAAAATAAAAGGTATAAATTGGATAAATATTTATTAGTCTTTTATTAAGCAGAGGAAAAATGACTGGAGGGAATTATGTCAAAATGTCAACAGTGATTGTCATTGGGGAGTAACCATTTTTAAGGCATCTTTATATAATATTTGACTATCCTGCAATGAGCAATTACAACAATTTTCTAATCACCATCATCTTCATCTCATTCTCCAAGGATAACCCCTGTTCAAAATGTGGTACATATTCTTCCAGACCTTTTTCTTTTCTATAGATTTATAAACATAACAGACATACATTCCACACACAGGATCATTCTGTACACAATGTTCTTTAACAGTCATATATGACTTTTTTAATCAGGAAAAAGTTTCTTTATGAATATATATGCAACTAATTGCTAGTTAAGGAGAGCTCTCAATTATTAGTGATTCTCTAAGTTCTCTGCTTCTTCCCTCATTTAGAATACGTCTGGTTTTTTCCACCTCTCCCTATACATTTTGGAAGAATTCCAGAAGTACATCAGGGAACCGGTCCTGGCAAATTGAACCTGCTGAGAGTGACCACACTGATGCGAGTTCAAGTATGCTCCATTCCACTCAGCAGGACTATGGACACATATTTTAACTCCCAAAAGGTGGTTAAACTTCCCTGAACTTCCTTCAACTCAAAATTTCTCTTTAGTATTCTTACTGCTGGGCCACAGGGACCAGAGAATGGAAGAGGGATGGCCATTAGTGAGTTGTACATATCTTAGCATTACAAGGAACCTTAGGATCTATATGGTTCACCCTCCTCACTTCACAAATGAGAAGACTTAAAGGCTAGAAAGGTCAAGTGACTTACCCAATGACACACACTGGTTAGAACGCAAACCGAAGAATGGAACAGACAACACCCTTCTATTTTGCAGCTTCTTTCCCCTTCTCATTCTGCAGAAGCTAGGCTCATCAACTCCTACAGCTGCTTCCACACCATTCTTGCTTCTCTCCACTCCCTACTCCCTGGAAGAGCTTCATTTTTGAGCTGGGGGTGGGGGTGGGGGGCTAGAGGAAGCACCACAGCAGCTGGTACTAGTCACCAGAATAGGCATATAACTAGCTCTGCTTGACCCCAGCCCACTTCATAGGTTGAGGAGCTTGAGTCAGTACCTGCCAAAGGATCACTAATTGGAAGATAGAGGGAAACAAGAGATGGTGAGCAGAAAGGATTCTCCAGTCACTGCTTATCTCTTCTCTTAATAAGACAAATATTTTCATATGTTGCATATTCCCTTTGAAAATCTTCTCAGTAGGTAACAATAACATAATGTTTGGTATTAATACCGCCTATGCAAATTACAAGCAAATATGGTAGCTATATTGTAGGACAACAGAGAAAAGGTGGGGATGGGAGATAATCCCCCAAATTCATTAACCTTGATAGGTTCAAATTACATTTATATTGAACTTACTTGAGAAAGGTTACTCAGACTTTGGTACATCATTAACATCCCTGGCAGAGAAATAGAACTTCTCTTCTTTTATGGATTCATTACAATGCAAAATCTTCTTGGAAAACATTTATGCCTCAGTTGTTGATTCTCAAGTCCAGGATCATTAATCTCATTAACAATAATCATTTATTAAGAGTCGGTTAAAGGTAAGTCACTGTTCTAGGGTCTGTACAGAACACAGAGATGTAATGATATAGATTCTTTGTTGGTGGTAATTGTCAATTTCCACCAAAGACCAGGAACTAAGGCTTCCCTTTCACAGTTAAACTTCTAAAATACACACAGAAAGGGTGAGATGAATCAAGAGTCTGTCTCTAATATGGATGACTGAGAAGTTTGGGAACATCCAAAACTCCAAGGTGATTTATATAAAACATAGAATATATTTATGATTTAGGAAGTGACTATTTAATCAATTATATTGTACCTTATTTACAGAAAATACTGGGTGAATGATGAGATTGGTCAGTCCAGGCCAAAGAACCAGGAGCTGGTAGTATTATTCTTAGCATCATCCAGGAAGGTAAGAGATGCCCAATCTGATTAAGTAGTGTTAATATACTACACTCTATAATACTATATTAGAAGGCAGAAGACATTCATGAGAAGTCATCAGGGCCTAGATAAAACACCCTTGTATGCTCACCATGAAACCTTCAGATTTTTAATTCTTTTCCTGGTTATGAAAAGCCAGGGCCTAGACCAGGGGTTCTTAACAAGGGGTCCGTGAGCTTGAATTGAAATTCAAAAAAACATTATTCTTGTGGGGATGTGTGATATATTTATTAAATAATACACAGTATAGTGTGGACTTAGTAAGGGGTCCGTGATTTTCACCTGACTGGCAAAGGGATCCGTGGAACAAAAAAGGTTCAGAACCTCTGCTCTAGACTGTCATTTGGTCACTGTGGAAGGGTGTTCCCCTATCCTATGCCCATCTTTCTGAGCCTGCTCAACATGAGTCTGATGAATCCTAAAACACCATTATGGCCAGAGGACAGACCTCAGTGCCACCCATGAAGTCTTTGGAGAGCAACATTCAGCCATCTCCTGTGGCATCGGTCATCATCTTTGCAGAACACAGAAACTATTATTCCATCTTTCTAAACTGGAGTTTGTTTGTTTTTTCAGATTCATTTCGGAAAGATGGAACCACTTCTTTTAAATTTGCCAATCATAGTTCTTCTCAACAATGGATAAGTTCTTTTCTGTTGAAGATGAAGCTTCTTAGATGATGTGCACAAAATTATCTCCACATTTCTTTTGTATGGATATGGTACACCAAGAATTTTTACCAAACACCTTCATCAATGGAGATTTTTCTAAAAGCTAATAAGGAAATTCTGTAATCAGCAGGAGATTTATCCCTGTCAAGGCTTGTTCTACTTATAATGAATAATTTATGAGAAAATCTGGATTTTTATTCTGTGAGTAAAAACTCAGTTGTGAGAATATCAGGGGCTTAGAATCAGTTTTGGGTTCTCTAAAAATGATGAAAGGGTTACAAAAGCCTGGTGGCTCGCTTAGTTTTTAAAAACCATGTTCCTGAATTTCAAGGTCACTCCTCTTGTCCCCTTCTCAGTGTCCCAGGCTCAGCGTGCTCACAGTGCTGACAGCAGCTTGGCAGAGGGCACTGTGGAAAGTTTCCAATTCACTCTTTGTCTTGGCAAGTGACCAAAGTTAAAAGTAAAACAAATCTTTCTGGGAAAGACTTTTAAAAGGAAATGACTATGTTAGCTGCCATACATTTCTACCAAAAAAATAGGAATTATATTTCCCTGTTAGTAATAGTCCACCTGAAATTCTACTTAGTTTGGAAACAACTCCTTCTATCCTTGCATAATTGAAGGATAAGCGATTTTTATCTGACAATTCATTTTTAAGAGTATGCTTTTAATCTCCCAACATGACAGAATTATCTAAGAGAATAATCAATAACAGATATTAAGCAGTTCATTTTTATTAAAATTTGGTAGCCTTACTTTCCCACAGAGATAAGAAGCAGCTCTCAGCTGCTCTAGTGAGAACAATTCTCAGAGTGCTGTGAGGAAAAAATGTAGCAACATCTATGGGTGCTTCATGTAGAACAGGCTTGGAGTCACCCAGCATAATCCCGGCACTTGTAGACCCTCCTTTTGTAGAAATAAAAAGGAAGAGAGCTGATAAAGTAGGATAGAGGTAATGTAATTTTAAAGGGGCTGTTTTCATATAAATTGAAACCTAGGATCTTAAAGAAGTACACAAACAAAAATATATGATAGCATATTACAGATTGCCCCATCCTGTACCATACTGGTCCCTAAAAGTTAATAAAGCACAGGGTAAAGTGGGGGGTTGGGGATACTAACGATGTTATAAATTTCTTTTCTTATTTTAGTAAAATACTTCATTTCCCTGAAATATATTGTTAAAAATACAGTGTTAATCTACACACTGCAGTAGAGAATAACCATTCCTTCCCCTAAAATATTCAAAGCTGAAATAGAAGAAATAAAAATGAATGATAGGGTTTGTAAAAGTTGAACCATACCTTGAATTTCGAAGACAACATCAGCAAGCATAGGTTTATTAAGGAAAAACTTGAGGGAAGTGTTATAAAACCATAGGGGTTTTCTGGCTTGATAGGTTTTGCAATTCCTTAGGCAATTAATCTATAAGGAAAAACAAAAAGACAAGGGGAAATGTTGTACAATATGCTTATATACAGGCTGATTAGAGAATCAGGAAAACTGCTAAATTTCTGAAGAAATGATCATCACCTACTTTAAGGCTTGTCTGATCACAGCATTCATGGGAGCCTGTCCTCAAGAACTACATCTGCTACTTGTCAATAAACTGTAATAACAATAATAATAATGCTTTGCAGCATTCACAGCAGTAAATGAATTGGCTAAGTAAAAACTCAGCTCTACAGCTAATATATTATATGGTTCTGAATCCCCATGGGTTTTTGTTATCTGGGAAACAAACAATAGTAGTTCAATCCATACGAATGCACAGTAAAGTATGTGTAGCCTTTTGGCAGTTTGATATAGTTATGAATTCCAAAAATAGATATTGGATTATGCTTCTAAAGTGGTCTGTTAATCTGGGCATGATTAAGTTATGATTAGGGCATTGACTGGGCCACATCAATAGGGCATTGAGCTCCACACCTTGGTGGGTGGGGTCTCAAAGATAAAAGACATGGCAAAGGATAGTGTTGGAACAGTTTTGAGTTGCAGTTATGATGCGAGTCTTGAGCTGGAGCCCCGGGAAGTAGAGCACAGAGGAGCTTGGTCGTGAGGAAAGAGAGAAGGCCCTGGGAAGAGAAGCAAACCATTTGCCTGATAGTCTACAGCTGGCCTTGTGTCACAAAGCAAGCCTGAGCCCAGAGAGAGGCAAGCCCCAGGAAGAGAGGAACCCAAGAAACCTGAACCCTGGCAAATGTTGGCACCTGTCATGCTCCAACACATGGCAACAGACTTTGGTGAAGGAAGAAACTTATGATTTATGGCCCGGTAACTGTAAGCTTCTACCCCAAATAAATACCCTTTATAAAGACCAGCAGATTTCTGGTATTTTGCATCAGCACCCCTTTGGCTGACTATTACAGTATGTTTTCACATGTAATCTCCTATTTTGGTTGACAATTAACAAACCCCATATACAAAAATTTAATTTATAATTTAAGAAAAAGACATATACACACACATATATATATATATATATATATATATATATAACTTGTTATTTTTTCCCGCATCACACTCTATGCTGCTACTGCTTACTAGCGCAACATTTTCTCCTATAGGAATGAATATTATCTTCCCCACAGGATATAAGCTCCCTCTCAATTGGAGATGGAGTGGACATCACCATTCCAGACTCCTCAGGATTGGGGGAAGAGCTATGGACTAGAGTGGACTTACTGGTATTCTACTATAGACATATTGTGATTCAAGCAATGGAAGAAATTACAACATTGATGTGGAGCCAGTGGTCACTGGAGGTTCTGGGGGCAGAGAGAGGGAAAAGCAGTTGTAATACAGGGGCTTTTTTGGGACTTGGGAATTGACCTGAGTGACACTGCAATGACAGATACAGGCCATTTTATATCATCATATAACATGCAGAACTGTGTGGGAGAGAGTGTGGTCTACAATGTGAACTATGGGCCATGCTTAATGGCAAAGCCCCAGGATGTGTTTATCAATTGCAATCAATGTTCCACACTAATGAGAGATGTTTATGTGGGAGGTTGTGGGAGGTGTGGGAGGTGGGACGTATAGGAATCCCTATATTTTTTGTGTAACATTTATGTAATCTAAGTATCTTTAAAAAAATTTTTTTAATTAAAAAAATAAAAAATAAATACAAAAAAAAAAAAAAATACTTGAGAGTGATGAATTGGTTCATCTCCATTTTGTTCTACAATCTAACAATCTCAAATATGTTTCTCACCCACCATAGAGCCCTGAATCTATAAAGGGTGCCTGGATCTCTGACCTGGAGCTTCAGAGAACCTGCTCTCATCCACTTGCTCTCATTGGCAGCCTCCAGTAAGGGTGCCTCTGTCTGAACTGGTGGTCTCCAACCCCCTCTTCTGCTCCCCACTCAGGATTTGGTGCTTTGTTGATTCTTTCTGTGGCCTCAATCCAAAATGATGTCTTTCCAGTTATCCCTTTGTTCCAACTCCAGAAACCAGTGGCCAGTCCCCCTTCTCTCACGTTCCACCCCAATCTCCTGCTGAATCTCAACCTCAGCTCAGGTCAGAACCCTGATCCTCTGCTTGGCTGGCCAGGGAATTCAGAAAGCGTTACCCCTGAGAAATAATCTAACATGCAAATGTAGCAGTATTAAGAATAAAAGACACCTACTCCCCTCTCTGGATTAATTTACTATGGACACAGAGAGAAATTTTAAGTCTTTGGCGAGGGATTTTTTTTTTTTTTTTTTTTAATGGTATTAACCCTCCTCACAAGGAAGAAGAAAGCATACCCCAGAATGGTATCCACAAGCAAGACAGAGAAGCAAAACAGTATCATACAAGTCCTGGTCCTATAAACTATATTCTCAGATACTATACACAATATATCAAGAAAAACATTGAAGAAACTGGGGGATAAGATTCAAGTGATTGCCACACATGAAGGAGAGCAACAGTCAAAAAGCATCACAGAATTTGAGAGCTAGCAGGGGCTTTAGAAATCATCTAGTTTATCCCTCATTTTGTAAGAAGTCCTGAGAAGTTAACGGGCCTCTCAAAGCTACAGAGATAATCCATGGCAGACTCACAATTTAAATATACTCCTGATTACCAAGTCACTGTTACATCCCTATGTCATACTCCATGAATCAGAGACCCTTAAGCAGGAAAGCACAGGAAGAAGGGGTAGAAGAACTCTTCTCTCCTCCTGTGCAAAGGAAGGAATTTAGTTCAATATCATGGAATCATATAAATCCCAGCCTCCCCCTTCGTCAACAAGAATTCATTTTATTCTTAGTATTCAAAGGTATGACTGTTCAGAATCAGACCCAAGGAAAGGCTCAGGTTCAGAACAAAAGGCAATACTCTGTCCTTACCATTCATACAGAGTATGAATTTATAGTCCTGAATTCCGAATATATAGCTATATAAAAGTATGAATATAAATATACACACCCCTATATATAAAGATTATTAACCTGTATAAACAGATTGCCTGGTCACTGAGAGCACAGATGTACACTTTCATTGGTTCATAAAAGAAGTTAATCTACAGACCTTTTGAAAAATGGAATGCAGATATATGGACACATTTCTGCAAAAGGATTATTTAGTTGAATTAGATTGCAGAAGATCTGCTACCCTGTCACATACCTGTAAAACTGGACAGTTTTTGTATACCTGCCTCAATGTGTCATTGAAACAAGAGTAGAAAGATCTTGCCCCTTAATTCGATGTTATGTTTTCTTTTAAAAAAAAAAAAAAAAAAGCTCATTTTTCCCAATTGAATAGTTGGAAATCTTTAAAAGCTAGTATAGTTTTACATTTTTAAATGTAGAATTGATTAAAATGTAAAACTGATTAAAAAGTTATCTGTAAAAAATAAAGGAATAATCTTTTTTTCTTAAAATTACATAAATCTATATTTTGCTAGGCATTGCCCACAACTTACCTTCTTATCTACTGTAGCCAATTTGTTTATCACAGAATCTGAAATAAGAATACACTGGCTAAATTGTGTAACATATTTGCTTTAGAATTTAACAAATTGTGCAATGTAGTTGTCTTAAAATTTAAAACCCTTACAGACTCTGTGCAATCTAAGTTACTAGAGTTTTAATATGCAGTTTATGACCATTTACAAAGTCTATATTTTTTATAACCTTTGAACCTAATTTATAACTTTGATGAGAGAAAAATCCTTACCTGTCTACCTGGCTAAATAGATCGTTTCTCACAATTCTTGAAAACAGCACACACAGAAACTGCCTTGCTCCTGAAAACTATTTGGACTGAAACTCTGAGGAGAAAGCATCCCCTGTAATAAAGCTTAACTGTAACCATGCAAATTAAATAGTCCTTCATTCTTGGCATAGATTGCCTATTCCCAGGCTCCAATGCAAAGTTTCAGAGGATGGGATTCACAGATGAACACTTTAAAGACATGGCTCATACATATTTTAATTCTTGCATAAATTAAAATCTAAAGCAGTAAAAAATAACATGTTTACTTAAAATATTTAAATGGCAAAAATATACTTAAGGAAAGAATTTATATTTATCTGTTTTTGACTCTTCACATGACTCTATATTATATTCATCATTGTATATCAGTTAAATTCAAAGAAAGTCAAGGTAAACCAAATTTACCTTTCCTGGTGTTTTTAAAATGCACTTAACTTTCTCAATTACATTTGAAACATCCCCAGAATCTTTCAACTTCTTCCTGATATCTTCTTCCAGTTCTTCCCACTGAAAAGCACCTGTAAATAAATTAATATATGTTGGTTTTTTTCTGTTAAGCAGGAGTTAAGAAAAAGAAATCTTTTATTAGATATCAGTATTCTCTTTTAAAAGTATTTTCTTTTAATTTTTCTTAACCAAAGAAATTAAGCTTGTAATTAAGCTAACACATTTAATCAGCTCTCACATTTTTCAAAGCTCAGTTTGCCTTACCCTAAATTATTTCTCAAAACTTGAAGTCTTCCTCCCTGAACAGCCATTACCTCTCTGTTAAAGGTGGTAAACTACTGATAACAGCAATGGCCAGAACAGAAGTTCACATCGTAAGTGGACAAAAACCCAAATTATTTACTTGCCCTTGAAGGCAGATACGGTCTTTTTCAAGGTTGAATTAAGTCAGATAAATCATGGAAGACAATGGCTACCATCAGGAAGAGGCATATGCAGTAGGAGAACACATTCAGAAGATCTCATGCATAGTGAGGGTCAGATTGGGATGTTCAGTAGCCAAATTTATAGAACCAACCTGAAGAAGGGAGCTAATAATTTCCTGATGAGGTTCATCATGCCGTTATTGCAAAATCAGCACACTGGGACCCTCCCTCCTGGTCTATTCGTCCAACCCACTTCAAAGTCATCTCTTCTTAGGCTCTCTTCACTTGTGTCTCCCACTTTGTTAGCTCCTTTTCCTCTATGTCTTATGAAACTCCCATTTTATGGCCCACAAAAGTTTACCTTTTCCCCAAGCACTCCTCTCACCTGGCCAACAGCAGCCCCCAAGCCTTGCTGCTTCTGGCCCTCTCTCCATAAAATCTCTCCCATGTACTCAAAGCCTGTAAGTATCTGAAAGTACAATTCTGATCACGATACTCTCAGAGGTTACCTCCTATCCATCCCATGGTTTATAGAGAGTCCTAATTCCCAAAAATATAATTCAAAACAGTGTAGCATGGGAGGGCAGAGTTGGAAGACCAAGTTCTAGTTTTATCTATGCCATTAATAACTGGTGTGACTTAAAACAAATCAAGGCACTTCTCTGGGTAATTCAAGATCCTTTTCTATCTGCTTCCAATCATGTTTCCTTTCATGTATCCAGCACTTTGGCAGAAGCTTTCATAGATATTGGGGCATGGGGAGGGCACATAATAAACATGTACTGAACCCATGAGATCAGGCAGTTGCAGCCAGCCTGTACCAAGTAGACTCCAAAGCGAATCAGAAGGGTCAGCCTGATAATCCAGTGGCTCTCAGGCCTCATTTCCACGAATCCCTGTGGTACTTGGCATTCTCGTGTAGCCTTTAACTCCTCACCTGGCCTTTGTGATCACGAGACCCAGCTATTCAGTGTGTGCTTAGAGGGAGAGGCGCGCTCTTTCCGCATTCGCTATTTCTGTGGGGTAAATGCTCCCACCACTTACCAAACTCAAGCTACTGACATGGTATCACAAAACACAGAATCAGGAGGAGACATGGTATCACAAAACACAGAATCAGGAGGAGAAGCTTACAATTGGCTCTCACAAGCCATTGCCAGCTGGCTCCAACACACCACCGCTGCTTCTTACCTTTAATAGCTCTTTTTCTGATTCACTGTTGACTCCCCTTCCTCCTAAGACTTCCAAGGAATGTAGTCTAGAAGAGCTCTATGACTTTTGTTTTTCTCTTCCTGTACTAATGATTTTTAACTATGGGGTCACATACTCTTTTCAGAATCTGATAAATTCTTCAGATCTTCTCTCTAGAAAATTTCACATGTGCACCCAGACATTAAAGTCTGTATAAAATGTCAGGAGTACGTATCCCTTAAAGGCCAATGAAATCCAGATTAAGAAAATTTACTCTCTACCAGTGAGTCTCAACCCTAGTTGTGCCTTATGTTTGCCTGAAGATGTTTTACTAAATACTGTGGAGGAGGTCTAACCCTAGACCAATTAAATCAGAATTTCTGGGCTTGTGGCCCAGGCAGCTGTACGCTCTAAAATCTTCCCTGGTGATACTAATTGAGTACTGACAACTACTGCTTTTCCTTTAGAAACCTAGGGTCCGTGGTAAGCAGCAGTGGGTGTGAAGTGTTTTTGACTGTCTATGTTTATGCATACCAAAAGGGAACACAGACATTGCCTCTTAAAAGTAAAATTACATTAACTAAAGACTACTTACACAATATCCCCATTCAGAAGATTATCTGAAAGTAAATAACCTAAACACATGGTATTACTGGCAGCTATATCCCCAAGGGCTGTTGATTTGAGAAAAGACACAAAAAAAATCTAAAAACTGAAAATGAAAGTAAGACTGTTTCTCATGGGTACTCTAATGATTGAGCTATTTTCATAATTAGAAATGCTAATCAAGTCACGTTTAACCCTTTCAGGTCTTAAAAAAAAATGATCCTTGGATTGGGATTTTCTTCAGTTAACTTCTCAGAGTTTAAATTACTTAGATTCATAGAGCATGGTATACTCATGTGTACTAGGCTGTGCTTTTATACAGTGCAGAAAAGAGCACGCCACAGAATGATTCCACAAACTGGAGAATACTACACAAACAGAAGACGAAAGCTCGTTTTCACATATTCATCTACCCTGGCAGTATTTCAATTAGTGATGTGAAATTCTAAGTGCCATCTGTGGCAGGAAGAGCTCAAAGCTAAATTCTTGAAACTCTTACAAATATTTAAATTCCTCACCATTTGGGACCATGTGACTCAGGAATTTGCAAGCATAAAGGCTGCATCAAGTATTGTAAGAATGTTACAACTGTATGCCATTTAAGGATTACTTCACCAAGACCAGAAAACCACTGGATTCACTTTTCAGATTATGCCTCCCCCTCTAGGGTTAGTCATCAAGTACTTACACATTGTGCAATGTTGCTTGTTATCCAATAGAGATATATACAAAACAGACCTTTACTGTGTCTACTTACTCACAAATTAAAATAGAAAAATAAACTGAAGCCTCATAGAGAAGTGGAAAGTGTTAATCAGACTATCAAACATGCCCTTCCTAAATTTAAGATCAAACGTCCATGGTTGCACAATATGTATATAGCTTCATAATTCCTAAAGGTAAAAAAATATATTAAAAATGATTGACATTCATTGTAATTTGATTCATTAAAAAAAAAAAAAAAAAAGGCTAGAGATAGGTTTACTATGGTTCTTCAGCTCATGTTTGCTCAGGGCAAATATTCCTGAGCCTGCTACGTGGTGGAGTTCTATCTGCATTCCCAGCCTAACTGGAGGAAACACACCCAACCAGCCCCCATCTTCAACAGTTTCCTAACATAACACACGGTAAGCCAGCCCTTCTGTGTTCTTTTGTGTTTGTTCAAACTTTAAAAAATTTTTCAGCAAAAAGACAGGTCTGGTCTGTCTTTCCTTGCAGTCTCTGAGAAAAATGTAGCTTTAAAATTTGTTTGATTTGATAAAAACTTTTATAAAATCAACAACCTAGTCACAGAAAAACAAAGACTAGAGGGTTAAAAAAAAAATCAGTAAGTGTTTAGACATTTTCTACATTAGTGGGAATCTGGGTGATTCTTCTCTTTTCAACATTTCCGATTTTTCCCCCCAATATTGTCTTTATTGTGTAAATACAGCTTTATTATCTTTTTAAAAAACAAACATAACATAGTTTTGCTGAGTCAGAAATTATCTGTAAATAATTAAAGAATAATTAACAGGTACCTGCAGAACCAGTTATTTTCCATTCTCCTCAGCCAGCATTAGGGTCGGTCTCCCTGAAGCCTCAGGTCAGTCGCCCCACCCCAGACGCCCCCCACCCCTGCCTCCCCTCCATCCCTGACACCACCTTCTGCCTTGGCTATGACATTCAGAGAGATCAGAGAGATCGGGGCAGACATGCCTGAGCTCAGAGTCAGATTCAAAGGCCTGTGCTGTGAACTCGTTGAGAACCTGGCGCTCAGCAAGATCTCCACGCCACCATGCCCCTCTTCCCTCCCACACCCATTCCCAGGCTCAGGCGCACTTAGTCGCTCAGCATTCACTTTCCCCTACTCCAGGCAGGGGCTGCAACAAGGCACTGGAAGGGTCCCAGCTCTGAACAGTTCAACATCCAGTCAGCCTTGCAGCTAACCCCTTTTTGACTTTGTGCCCTAAGACTGAACTGAGTTCCTCTCCAGGGTCTCTGGGCTGAATTCCAGGCCTTAATTCCCTGGCTGGTATACCCAGTTCTGCCAAGAACAGGTGTTCCTGCTGCTTCTTGTGGACCAGAGTATGGGCATCACCTGGGAGATTATTGGAAATGCAGAATCTCAGGTCTCACCCTGACCTACTGAATCAGAATCTGCATATTGACAAATCTCCTGGTGACGTGTATGCACTTTAAATTTTGAGAAACACTGACCCGGGTGATGAAAGACAAGCTCTAACTCCAATCACCTGTAGTCAGAATGGGGGCCTTCCTGAGAGTGATCCCTGGCACGGTGGGGGCCTCTTAACTGGACTTGTTTTGCCTGCTCTATTCCATCCCCCACCATCACAGAAATGATCTTTCTAACGCCCAATCTGATCATGCTTAAAATTTAGAATGGCTTCTACGAATGCCAGGAACAGCTCCCACCGGCCTTGCCAGCCTCATCTCCTGCCAGCTATTAGCTCCCACTTCTCCCATTACCTCCCAGGCTCCAGTCATGGGAAACTATCTGCGGTTCCCAGAAAGCAGCAGTTACCAAAGATTACATTTTTATTAACTCAAATTTCCCCAGTGCATTAATCTCTTCCAAAATTATAGTAAATACATAAAAAACATAATAGGTCATTGACTTTGGGGTAGGGGATTGGAGGAGTGGGGGTTTGCAGTATGAGGATGACTTTTTCTTTTCTTTCTCCCCTTTTTTTTCCATCTGCATGTATTACTTCTGCAATTAAAAAAATGACTCCCTAGGAGAAAAAGTTAAGCAGAGTCAGTAAATGGAGAAATATATAGCTATTTAACTGCTACCATACTAAAGAGGATATAACTGACTTCAAAATATTCATGTGCCTTTGAAAGTATTCAATAACTGTTACAGGAAACTTGCTGAATGATGCATATAATTTCAACAGTAAAATCATTAAAAAGAAGAGCCAAATACTTCCTTTTATAAGTCCTTAAACATATCATAAAAATAATTTTTCTTTTCTTTTAACATTTAAACATTTTGGTTCTTCAAAATGTGAGATTCAAAGTTTAATGTCCTAGTAGTACAACATAAAAATCTATAGTACCAAAGAAGTCCATACTAGTCTGGCTTACACATATGACAATTCACCGCTAATGGGGCCTATTCATTAATTTGAATGAAACTTAGAGAAAACCTGCCAAGCTGAAGGCACGGTGCTGGGTGTGCAGCATGAGTGGTTCTTTGTACCTTTTACAAGACCATATTCATTAAACAATGAATTTAAGACCTATCACCAATTTCTACTCCAATTTTTTTTTAAATCCACCTAAATCCATCCAGTTGCATGCTGCAACTGTAATTTTCAAAACCATAAGTTTTAAGTTATAAAATTATATAACCACAACCCAAAGGCAAAAAGTCAAATCTTATTATTAACATTAATCATTTCAACTGAAGGCTATACCAAAGCTTTCTTACTTACACTATTACTTACTTGCATTGTTTTCTTTATTTGCAAATATTTACAAATGTCTCATCTGTTCCCAATTTTAAACTTTAAAGACTAAAAACAGATTATAAACATTTCTCTCAGACAGAGAAGGAATGGCCTTAGTCTAATAGTTCGTAAGTGGAAAAAGAAAATTTAAAACAAGAGAAGTCCAGAAAATTTATATTTAGATCCATACTTTAAAAATCATTTAGGGGAAGCGGGAGTGGCTCAGTCGACAGAGCCCCTGTTTACCATATGGGAGGCCCTGGGTTCGCTTCCCGGGGCCTCCTTGTGAGGGCAGGCCGGCCTGCGCAGCCTAGTGGGCTGATGCAGCAAGCCCTCACAACAGGAAACAGGTGTGGCTCAACCGATAGAGCCCCCGTTTACCATGTGTGAGGCCCCGGGTTCGCTTCCTGGGGCCTCCTTGTGAGGGCAGGCCGGCCCGCACGGCGCGAGGGGCTGATGCAGCGGGACCTCACAGCAAGGGGAAGATAAGCAGACACGAAGAAGACACACAGTGAATGGACACAGCAAGCACAAGCAGCAAGGGGGGGATAAATAAATAAATAAATACATCTTTAAAAAAAAAAAATCATTTATATCAGTTCTTTTCCATTCTTATTTGGGACAGTTAGATGTGAGACCTTCTATTCATTTGCTAAAATAACTCATAAACTTCCTATTCTTCAGTATATAGTTGCTATTGAGTTCTTAAAAGATGAGGGGTGGTGTAGGCAGGAATAAGAAGAAAAACAATTGATAAGCTGAGTCTTAAAAAGATATAGGGGTGGGCCCTGCCCCGATGAAGATGGCTAAATGAGATGTTCCAGGGCTCTGTGTCCCACAGAAATTTTAAGCAAGAAACAGGAACTGGCAGAACCACCTTTTTCAATGCCCTGGAAAACAGTTAAAGGGTTTCAGTAACAGGGCAAGTGGAAAATCTAGAAAAATATAACTTAAAAATGGTAGGATCTTGTGGTGCCTTTGCTGGACCCATCCTGTCAACAGACTGGTGGGGGGCCAGCCCATGCTCCCAGTGTGGGTCCCCGGTCCCAGTTCAGGAGGGGGCAGAGTAACCCTCATGCAAAAGTAGGTGCAGCTTGAAGGATTGATCTATAACACATGTCCCAGGCTAGTCAACCCAGAGCTTGCCCAGAACCTAGAGGCAGCTCACAGAGCTGTCCTATGGAACTCTGTAAGAGAACAGTCAAATCATAACAGCCTGGGGCAAAAGACTGCTAATTGTGGGACATACAAGTTAGCACCCGGGACCGTGAAGAATCAATGTTTCTGGGGGCGGATGTGGTCAAATGGTTGGATATCCGTCTCCTATGTGGAGGCACCTGGGTTTGATCCCTGGGACCTCCCAGTAAAATAAAAGAAAAATATAGAAGGTGTGCAGGCCACCAGGCCCCACAAGCGGGCAAGCCCCCAGGCCCTGCGTGCAGGCGTGCCAGGCCCTGCCGAGCCATGCAGCAAGATGAAGACGTAACAGGAGAGTGACACAAGTGAGATCCAAGACGAGATGCATCGAAAAACCAAAAACCAGGAACTAAGGTGGCACAGCTGGCAGAACGCCTCTCTCCCACATTGGAGGTTCTGAGGATCGAATCCCGGTGAAGATAGGAGGAGAAGGATGAGAAGAGAGGGCAGGAAACAGACACAGAGAGTTGCCCAGCAAATGGACACAAAAACAGCAAAAACAGGGGGGAGGGGGTTAAAAATGAATAAAAGTAAATAAACAAATAAATCTTTAAAGAAAAAAAAAAAAGAATCAATGTTTCCTAGGGGAATGGGGACATTTGTATCTATGCAAAAGGGGAATTCCTACAGTCATGCACACATGCCCAGGACAAGACACATACCCTTTGCCTCAGGCTGTTCTGTAAACTCATTATTAGGACAGGTAAGCTCTGAAGGAGAGTACTTACACAGACCAATCTGCAAAGACTGGGAAAGGTATTTTCTTTCTTTCTTTTCTAATTTTTTTTGATTGGCTCCTGCCTTACAAGGAAATCTCTGCCATAACACTAGCTGGATACAAGTTTACAGAAAAGACATTTTGGTGTCTAAATTCCAGAGATAACACATTAAAATATCAAAATGCCCAGACTGCAACAGATTACAAAATGTACACTGAAACAGCAAACAATGACCCACACAAAGGAACAGAATAAAGCATTAGAAACCATCAATGAGTAGGACCAGACCTGGGACATACCAAAGACTTTTTTAAAAATGTTCCAAAATATACTCAAAGAGTAAAGAAAACATGGACAAAGAACAAAAAGAAACCAGAAAAATGACAGATGAACACAAAGAGAAATCAATAAAAAGAAATCATGAAAGGGAAACAAACAGAACTGAAGACTCCAGTACAGCAGTTTGATATTATTTATGAATTCCAAAAGTACATATTGGATTGTTTGTAAACTGGTCTGTTCCTGTAGGCATATTAGATTGTATTAGATTCAGAGCTTTCACTTTTACCTGACTAAATTAAGATTGGGGCTTTGATTTGGCAAAAGAAAGTCCTGCTTTATCACTAGTTACTTTAAATATAAACAGTTCATACATCTATGGCAAATTGATTTTTGACTCAATGAGGAAAGAACAGTCTATTTAACTGTTTGTATATGCTGTATTACACCATATACAAAAAGATCTGGAAACCATATATGTGATAAGGGTTTAATATCCAGACTCTACACAGAACTCCTACAACACAACAACAAAAAGACAAACTACCCAATTAAAAAATAGGCAAAGGACTTGAATAGACATTTCTCCAAGAAGATATACAAATGGCCAGTAAGCACATGAAAAGATGTTCAACATAATTAGCCATTAGGGAAATGCAAATCAAAACCACAGTGAGAAACCACCTCACATCCACACTTAGAATAGTTATTATTTTTAAAACTGAAAATAACAAGTGCTGGCAAGGATGTGGAAAAATAGGAACCCTCATACATTGTTGGTGGAGATGTAAAATGATGCAGCCACTATGGAAAAACAGTTTGGCAGTTCCTCAAAAAGTCAAACATAGAACTACCATACGAGGCAGTAATCCTACTTCTAGGTAAACAGCCCAAAGAATTGAAAGCAGAGACTCAAACAGATATTTGTACACCAGTATTCATAGCAGCATTATTCGTAATTGCCAGAAGGTGGAATCAACCCAAGTGCCCATCAACAGATGACTGGATAAACAAAATGTAGTATATACATACAATAGAATACTATTTGGTCATAAAAAGGAATAAAATTCTGATACATGCTATAACATGGATGAACCTTAAAGACATCATGTTGAGTAAAATAAGTCAGACACAAAGGGACAGATATTGCATGATTACACTTATATTAAACAGCTAGAATATGCAAATTCATAAAGAAAGAGAGTACAAGTTGCCAGAGGTAGGTGGGGAGATAGGGAGTTAATGTATAATGTAATGTTTGGGGTCATGGGAAAGTTCTGATAATGGATGATGGTGAAGGTAGCATAGTATTTTGAATGTGATTAATCTCATTGAATGGTATGCTTGGGGTGGTTGCTATGGGAAAGTTTATATTGTATATGTATTTGCACAATTTTAGGAAAAAAAGAGTAAATAAAGAGACAAAGACAATTAAATGGAATACATGACCCTGACTGGATCTAATAATGGATGAGAAAAGACCCAAAAGGATATCATTGGGACATATGAAAAAATTGGAATATAGACTGTGTGGTGGATTGAACTGTGTACCCTAATTTGGACATGTTTTTTGGTCTTGGCCTGCACTCTGGTGGGTGTGGAACCTTTGTAAATAGGACCTTTTGGAGATATCACTTCAATTAAGGTGTGGCCCAACTGCATCAGGTTGGGCTTTAATCTGGATTACCAGAGTCCTTTATATGTAGAATAAAATTCAGACAGAGAGAGAAAAAGCCACAGGAAAAAGCCAGAAGTCAACCTGAATAAGGAGAAAGGAGACGACTTCGCCACGTGCATTACTATGTGATAGAAAAGCCAAGGACCAAGGTTCACTAGCATCCAGCCCACGAATGCAACAGTTTTCGGGGAAGCATTGCTTTGTTGATGCTTCAATTTTGGACTTTTCCTAGACACAAAACTCTGAGCCAATAAATTTCTGTTGTTTAAGCCAACCCATTGTATAGTATTTGTTTTAGCAGCCAGGAAACTAAGCCAGACTGGAAGCTTTACATCAATATTAAATTTCTTGAAGCTGATAAATGCACTTAAGGTGATTACATAGGTTAATATCTTATTCTTAGGAAATGTCCATGTAACTATTAATCAATCAAGAAGCATGATGTATACAGCGTACTCACAAGTGTTTAGAAAATAGATAAAAAGACATATAGTTTATCTACATGGATAGATGGAATGATACAGCAAATGTGGTTTATGGGGTACGTTGGAATACTCTGTTTGGGTTTTGTATTAATTTTGCAATTGTCCTGAAAGTTTGAAATTATTTCAAACTAAAAAGTTAAAAAAAGAAAATATAAGGGCAGAGTAAGGGGGGGAAGTAAAGAGAGTTATGACCAGAGTTAAACAGATCTCAGCCTGAACTAAATTTAGACACTGATTTCCAGTTCCTAAACTGAACACAATGACTCTGCTCATTTGTCTCCTAGGTTCCCTCCAAAATCTGAGAGTCCAACAGAAGACTAGGTGTTAAGATGTAGAAATCTGGTTTCATATACACTTGGAAAAATTTATTTCTTTAATTTAAACTGGACAATAAATAGATCCTTGTATGTTCATATTTTGGATGATTTTTAAAAAGTGAAAATACTGACACACCTGCTCAATTGGAAAAGGGATTATTGTTTTTTTCAGGTAGATTTAAAACAATTAAACTTAGGAAGACAGAAAGCTTGGACCAATTTCTATATATGAAGCAAATAATATTTCATGTATAATCTTCACCTCAGATGGTAGGAAGAAAATAAATTTTAAAAATAACCAATATTCTTGAGGACCACAGGCATACTTCATTTCAAAAGCTTAAGAGAATATAAGTAACCAGAATCATTTGACAAGATACCTGAATAAATGAAGCGCAGAATGTCCGATAAACAAGAGCAGAAGAGTAAATCTTTAACGATGACCCGTAATGGCGGGTTGCCTGAAGACTCCTGGCCAGCACCTGGAAATGCAGTATCTCTGTTTATAACAAAGAGATCCTGGGCAGTACGGACGATACTGGAATCCTGAATGTCAGCGGGACTCTTCACATTGAAAAGCAGCATGAAAACATGGCTTACAGCACAGAGAACAATCTTGTGGGCCTCTACAACTTCCCTTAAATCTGGGTTGTAAAACACCACGTCCACACATTGGCAGCAGAACAGCAAGTTATTCAAATCAGAGTTATAATGTGACGCTTCAGCCTTTAAGACAGGCATTTTTTCTGTTTCAAAAATAAAAATAAAAATAATAAACTACTCTTTAGGGCTATAGATCTAATAACACCAAATTTTCTTTAAACACAACAAACAATTGTTTAAATATTATTACGTTGAGCCATACGAAATTGCCCATACAGTATTTGAACATTTTTTGACCTACAAAATGGCAATTTTGTATAATTTAACCTAATTATAAACATGTATAAACTACTCAGAGATTATAGAATTTCATAACACAGACACACATCTGAATGCTGTGTTTACATTTTATAGTGTAAATCACAAATATACAAATGACATGAAGGGCAATAAAATGACAGTTCTCATTATTTGTGGGTCCCCAAAATGAAATATTCCTTCAAATACTGAGTTTTAGTAGTCATTATTCTTTACTTTGACCTGATAAATTCAAATTATTGAGTGCGTTCCAAAGAACATGACCTTAAATGGGAAGCTGTCTCCTCCTAGTGCTGGAAGTCGAGGTGGAGGGCTAAGCTGTTAAAATTCTTCTACTTCTCAAAGTCAGGGCTCAGCATTTTGGACTCTATTTTTTAATCCATCTTAACCATTTTATTTTTATCTTAATTTAGTATTTTTTCCCCTCTTAGAAAAACCCAATGCTTCCCTAGAACCACTCAGCACCCCTCAGCACACCTCAGTGAGAGCATTGGCTAAGCTCCCTGATATCCAAAAGAGGATAGCCCTTCCATTTACTAGTTTGATCACTAACAAATATAGATTTGCCCTCAATCGATTCAGAATTCCCACATTCTAGGCCCTCATCACAGACCCTAATTTTAAAATGTCTTCCAATGTTTCCAAAGCCAAGCTAAGAAGGGCTGCTTGAAGAGCACACAATCATCTACATCAGTGGAATTCAAACTTCTTCAGCAATAAAAATCCTTTCGTCTAAAGCCAAAGCCCAGTCTATAAAACAGGTAAAAACCAAGTACTTTGGGGACTGGGCTCTCCCTGCACTGTACCCCATTCCATCCTCCATTCCACTGCCTGAGGGACCTTCAGAGAACCATAAAAGCTGAGAACAGTCTGAAAGCCACATTCTCCATATCCTGGGATTCGTTGTTAGAACAACTCAGCAACAAAACAAATGTGTACCCAGACTGTGTTGTCCTGGACCCCTGGGTTATGTTTAGTATTATACCCATAGCTCTCTTTACAGAATGATAAAAGAAACAGCCTTGTGGAAGCTGCCACTGCATTTGCTGAAGGGACACTTTAGAAGGCTACATCCACTACATCCCTTAGCACCCCCATGTAAAGACCCAAATGAGAAATTTCCTTTAGAGCTAAATGACATGAAACACTTTGCCTTCTCTGAGTAACTGGTATGTTTTCTCTTCTTGGTTAATAAGAACTAAGAACTAACTGTCTACATTATTTATTTGGCTATTCCCCACCAATCTTCTAATCCAGAAAAATTTACAGCCCCAGGGCTTGTGACATAACAGAACACAGCTTCCATTTCACCTTATTTTTATTTTAACTTTTTAAAATTTTTACCAGGAGGTCCCAGGGATTGAACCCAGGTCCCTCCATAAGGGAGATGGACGCCCAACCATTTGAGCCACATCTGTCCCCCCCCATTTCACTTTGCACACCAGTAATCTCAAAGTCAAGTGTGTATCATTTATGGTCTACATGTCTGCATTGTACTCTTCTTAAATCCCGGACTTGACCACCATTCTAATTTAGATTTTTTCTGATTTATATTTTCCTAATTTTCTATTTATATTCATCTATTAATAAACATTTATCAAGTACTTACTTTTTAAAACAATATCCAGAACAAATTAATCTGGTTAGAGTACTATTTCTATCCCAAATTATGCAAAAAATTCTGAGAATACATACGTTATTTATTATAACAGTTAATATAACTTTACTTACTTATATTCTTCTAATCTTCTATTACATAAATTTTCAAACATTCAAAAAGTTGAAAGAATGATACAATGAATACACACATATCCTCCACTTATATTCTGCAATTATTAACATTTGTCATTTTTGCCTTATCTCTAGATAGACAGACACACACACATACACATTGCTGAACCATTTAAAAGGAAGATGAAAAATAAAAAGTAAGTTGCGGTCATCAGGAAACTCTGGCTCTAAATACTTCCACATTCATCTCCTAAGAATGATATTCTTCTATTCAACCATAACACATCATACAAAAGAAAATTAATAATAATTCATAATATCATCTAATTTCCATTTCATATTCAATTTTTAACCAACTTTCCCAAGAATGTCTTTTATAGATATTTTTATTGAACCAGTATCCAATCAAGTTTGTGCTTTGCATTTGACAGTTATGTCTCATTAGACTCTAATCTAGAGCATGCTCCTTTCCCCCTACATGCACACAATATTTTTAAGAATCTATAGGCTCAAGTTTTTAAGACTATTTCTCTAAGTACCACCTGCTTCAGAATCACCTGCGAAGTTTATTTAAAAAGCAGATTCCTGGCCCCATCCCAGACTTAGTGAATCAAAATGTCAGGTAGTTCCAGAGTACACTCAAATTAGAAAACAATCTGCTCTTAAGACTTGTGAGAAATTATCACAAATAGCAACTGAATGTCCAGGTATTGTTTAATAAATGCACCTGGTTGTTCAAGCTGAGGCGGTCTAATTCCATGAAATGAGCTGCTCATTTTCCTTTTCTTCATTTTTTCACTGGTTTTCTGATTTAAGGCTTGAATCATAAAATACTCCAACTAAAACATGAAACAAACTTTAATGAGATCTCCAACAAAATTATGTATCTGACAGTAAATCACATTTATTAAACACTTTTAATATCATTACATCTATTTAGATGCATTAACAAACACGTTTTAAAAATTAATTTACATATTTAATCAAGTGGAACAAGTAAACCAGGTTTGTTTGGTTGTTTTTAATTCTAAAAAATTGTATCAAGTGGAACAAATTGTGCCCTGCTAAACAAATCCATTCAAGATGGAGTTGCTTGTTCTCTTGAAAAATCAAGGAAGCCAAGCACTACAACTGTGTGGCTGTGGCTCTCAACTGGCAAGCACAGCAGTTAATGCTGGTGAGAGTCAAGGCAAGAACAGCTCTGACTCCACAGATGCTCAGATCATCTAGGGAACTTCAAATGCACTGTTGTTGTTTTTTTTTTTCTTGAACACATGACTTTCAGTTTTACAAATTAAAAATCTATCCACACACACTTACACAGCCTGTGTCTTACACAGTGAGACCTGGATCAAAAGTGCACATGGGAAATAAA
>JAQZBX010008023.1:0-49057 GCA_029593785.1 Cabassous unicinctus | reverse complement strand
ATTTTAAAAGATGCTTAGATTACATAAATGTTACACAAAAATTACAGGGATTCCCATGTTCCCCACCTCCCACACCTCCCACAACCTCCCACATAAACATCTCTCATTAGTGTGGCACATCACCTGCAATGATATACACATCCTGGGGCTTTGCCACTAAGTATGGACCATAGTTCACATTGTAGACCACACTCTCTTCCACACAGTTCTGCATGTTATATGCTGATGTAAAATGGTCTATACCTGTCGTCGTAATGTCACTTAGGATAATTCCCAAGTCCCGAAAAAGCCCCTGTATTACAACTGCTTTTCCCTCTTCCTGCCCTGAAAGCATACAGTGGCCACTGGCTCCACATCAAAGTTGTAATTTCTTCCATTGCTTGAATCACAATATGACTACAACAGAATACCAGTAAGTCCACTCTAGCCAACAGCTCTTCCCCCAATCCTGAGGAGTCTGGGATGGTGATGTCCATTCCACCTCCAAGTGAAAGAGGGTTTATATCCCATGGATAAGATGGATGGTAATCTTCTTTTTCTTTAAAAACATTTGCCTGGAAGTGCCAAGATCAGACAAAATTTGGGTAGCTACCAGATTCTGTGCTCCTGAATTGCAATTCTAAGGTCCCATTGTAGCTTAGTTGCCTTGCAGCTAGTTTATTTCTCAATTGACACTATACCATGTACAAAACTATGTTATTGTAAATATTCCAATTTTATTTAAAGCACGGTTTAGATGTTTTCTAAAAGCCATTATGAACAGATCCTTTGTTGTTGTCCTTGGAAAGACTCTAACTCAACTTCAGGATCTAAAACTAGAAAATGCCATATTGAAAGTTATATAACAGGCATAACTTTCTATTTACCTTCTCTTCAGTTTATAAAAGGTTATGAATGATGTTAGTGTTGAAGATATTGCGGTAGCAGTATGGCAAATTATAAAACTGAGAATGAACCTCTTTGTTCCATTTCACCATGGTTGTGAAATTCAGCTGTGTGAAGCTCAGAGCTAAGCACTTGGTAGGCATATTCAAAACATACTGGTTAGAACTTGTTAATTTAAGCACATTTAACTAGACAACTTAAGCTAACAAACATAACATTGTCGTTTTACTCACTGACTTCTAATGGGAGAAATGGACGTGTATGTAGACAAAGGTGATATGAAAAATGTACCAAGGCGACTCCATGGAGGCAGACTGGATTGACAGCAATATAAAAAGAAAATCTTCATAAAGACAATAACACTAAGCTGAGTCATTAAGGCTGGAAGTGGGGACAAGACAATTGCAGGCAGAAGAAAGGTCAAAGTAAAGATAGAGTAAATATTAGACACATGCCAATTTTCCCTCAAGATCCAGATCATAGATCTTTCTTTACTGCCTGGGTCAAAACTACTTCAGTTAGCCACAGTCACCTACTCATGTGTTTCAGTACAACACAGGTCTTTCTTTTTTTTTTTTTTTAAGATTTTTTTTATTTCTCTGCCCCCACCCCCACCCCTGCCTTGCTGTTTGCACTTGCTGTGTTTGTTCATCTTCCTTGTTTTTCTAAGAGGCACTGGGAACCGAACCCAGGATCTCCGATGTGGGAGGGAGGTTCCTAATCGCTTGAGCCACCTCTCCTTCCTATTTTTGTTGTATCTCTCATGTTTTCCTCCTTGTGTCTCTTGTTGCGTCAGCTCACCATGCCTGCCCGTCACACCAGCTCGCTGTCTTACTAGTCTTTTTTAGGAGGCACCGGGAAACAAACCCAGGACCCCCCATCTAGTAGGTGGGAGCTCAATCGTTTGAGTCATATCTGCTTCCCACATAATTTTTTTTTAAAGAAATAAAATGTACTTGGGCTCTATGTTTCCACTGTTGGATGCAGAAATCATATGACTAAACTAGTAAAGAAGTCACTATCTCAAACATATTTTCTCTGGGGCACTGCTACTTGGAGGAAAGCACAGAAATTTTCCCTCTGTCAATACATTATATCAGATGACTAAGGTATTACAATAGCCAGAAGTAGGCTTTGCTTAGCATACAATATATTTGTTTAAAAACAGTTTCAATCAGATTCAAATAGAACTTGATTTGGGGCTTGAGAGAGATTTCTAAAACAAACTTTAGAAGTCTAGGTTTGTTCTGAGGCTGTAGGCCATCCCTCACAACAGATGTCTAGATGGGCCCTGCCTCAGGGTTGGATTTCAGGCTGGCAATTACAGAAAGTTCTGAAGTCATTTTCTAGAAACAAGAATTTGATTGTCAAAAGGCCTTCTTCCACATTATAAAATTATACTCTTAATAAACTACTTGATTGCAGAAAACAAACTCAATTTGTATGTTTTAAATACTTACATATAATAGGAAATGTGCAAAGTGCTGAAGAGGGATGGAGAGGTGAATTTATTTCTAGTTTTGACAAGGTTGTTTTAGAGAGAATTAAGAGCAAGAGATGTGTAATTAGCCAGCCAAAGATTCTGCTACTTCAAGTGCTTGCTTGGTTTGTGATTTTCACAAAGTTATGAACATTTGCAAGCTTCAGTTTTCTCTTTATTCCAGAGAGGAATAATTGAAATATGTATAAAATTGAAAATAATAAGTAATATTTGTAAAATAATATTTATAAAACATTTAGTACACTGCTTAGTAAACATCACTCATTAAATTTAGCCACTATTATGACAGAAATTATAGACTTGCTGGAACAATAATAAACAGTTGTTAACTAAGAAACCCATGTTAACTGCCAGAAGATGTGATAAAGGCAATCCAAAGGAGGAAAGACAAATGTTGACAGCACTAGCTAGAGAAAGCTTGGCTAAAAGTTCCTTGAGCATGGGATGATGTCTAAATCATAGCTCCCCTCCTGCTACTTCAGAACAGACACTTAGTATATAAAAAGTGCTCAATGAACATTTGTCTATGGAGTGACTTAAGATGTGAGTTAGGAACCCAAGGGTGAGTAAGATTTAGATAGATGAGAGGATACATTCCTGGTGGGAGGAGCAATTGAGCAAAGATGTAAAGGCAGGAACAGAGTGGGCTTGAGTGCTGAGGGAACAGTGATTAAATTAGCCATTGCTCATAGGATGGCAGTCAGGGTAGTCAGAGAAAGGTTGGGAAGAGATGTTAAGCCTTTGGAAAACATAAGAACCTAGATGGGAAGTATGAACTTAATTCTATAGGCAGGCATTGGGTGGCCACTGAAAGTACTTGATCAGGGAATTAATAAAATTAAAGTTGAAGAATAATCTTTCATGGAGGTTCAGAATTAATTAAAAGGTAAGACTATAGGTAAAACCCGTTACTAACATGTGAGATGAAAAGACTCAAACTCCAGTGTTAGAAAGAAGATCAGAAAGGGGATAACAAAATATTGCGGTTATTTAGACCCTATTTCATATAATCTTTGGTGAGGTAAGAATTATTCTTATTTTACAGGTGATGAAACAGAGGCTCTGAGAGGCTTTTAGTATGCCTTGGAACCAGAAATCAGAAACCAGGCTCCAAAGACATGTTTTTTTTAAGTAGGCTTTCATAATGTTGATTAGTATGAAAGATCTAAGGAGAAGTTCAAGATGATTTTAAATTCTGATTGTATATGATTGGAAAAATGATGTCATTATTTGGAGGGGAAAACCATGTTGAAGAAAATAATGAGTTTAGCTCTCAATACATTGAATTTGAGGCAACAGTGGGGATGGAACACAAGTGCAGTTGTACAAAAATAGAGAGGTGGATCTGAACTTAGAGGAGAGCCCAGAGCTGAAGATAAATGTTAGGAGTCAATTGAAGCAATGGTAGTGGATGATATTGCCAAGGCACAGAAAAGTAAAGTAGGGGAAATTCTGAGCATAGAATTAGAAATCGGAGCCAATCTAGAATGAAAAAGACGGAATAAAAAAGTTAACGAGTGAGATAATGTACAAGCAGATTTTTTTTAAAGCAGGGGCTATCAAGTGTATGGCAGTTTGAAATTATTTTATGAATCACAAAAAGAGAAGGATTATGTTTGTAAATCCATTCCTGTGGGTGTGAGACCCTTTCAATTGGACTATGTCAGTGAGGCATGACTCAGGTTGAGTCTCTGCAATTTTGCTGGGTCTGATAAAAACAGAGACATCAAGAGACACACAGAAAAGATGCCACATTGATCCTGCAATGTGAGAGAAAGAACTACAGTTTTGCCCACAGCTGAGCTGCAAGGAGAGAAGCCCCAGAGAGTCTCAAAGAGCTGAGGCCCAGGGAGAGATGAACCATATGCCTGATAGCTTGCAACTGAACTCAGGAAGAAAGCAGAGCAACAGCTAAGCTTTGAAGGCAGAGACGTCGGAAGGGATTGGCAGCTGTATTTGTCAGCCAAAGGGGTGCTGATGCAAAATACCAGCAATCAGTTGGTTTTTATAAAGGGTATTTATTTTGGGTAGAAGCTTACAGTCACAAGGCCCTAAAGAGTACAACTCAAGGTACCATAAGAGGTACTTTCTCACCCAGGATCTGTTGCCACGTGTTGACGCAAGATGGCGGGTGATGTCTGTGAGGATTCAGTCTTCCTCCTCCTCCCAAGTCTCTGTGGTCACAGCTTCTTCCAATCTTAGCCGCAGGTTGGGACAAGTCTTGTGTCTCTCCCCCGGCATCTGCCATGTCTAACAGGGCCTTCTCTCTTTTCTCATGTATCTGTTTCTCTGTGTGCTTACTTCCCAGGCTCCAGGATCAAAACTCTAACTTTCTCTTTTGCCATGTCTTTTTCTCTAAGGCAAGGACTCAACATCCTATTGATGTGGTCCAATCAAAGCCTTAATCATTATTTAAGCAAGTAAAAGTGAAACCTCTGAAGATAATACAATCTAATACACCCAAAGGTACAGACCAGTTTACAAACACAATCCAATATCTATTTTTGGAATTCATAAACAATATCCAACTGCAACAGCAGCCATCTTGCTTTGCCATGTGGCAACTGACTTTGGTGAGAAAGCATCTCTGCTATGCCTTAATTTGGGTATTTCATGGCCTCAGAACTGTAAGCTTTTACCCCAAAGAAATCCCTTTATAAAAGCCAACCGATTTCTGGTACTTTGCATCAGCAGCCCTTTGGCAAAGTAAAACAAAGTGCCACAGAGGTCAAAAGGCTTCAGGCAGGGAAACATATAGATTAGTGTAGATAGAAAGGAGGGAATCAGTGGTGTGGTGAAAGTGAGGTGAAAACATGATCGCTAGTATGAAAGTACAACTTCTATTAGAAGACTCAAGGGATGGCCACAGATAACTGCAAGATAGAAATCCATCTGTCACAAGAAGAAAGAATTAAGGGGCTATGAGATCTCAAACCAAGCAGTTCTTTCCAAACTGGAGAAGAGAGAATGGTGACGATTGTGGAAGGACCTTCCAAATAGCTCTCAGAATCTTTCCATTGTAGGCTGAGAAACAATTCATCAGTTAGTGAAAACAGTGGCATCCTTTAGTCCTTCTGTTGGATGTCATTATTTAAAGCTATGCAAATTTTGGCCTGGTGACCACCCTAGGAGCACAAGATTTGAGCAAGGCCTGAGTCAAACTCTAGCTATGCTTCTTACAAATTGTATGATCTCGAGCAAGGTGCTAAACATCCCAGCTTCAGTTAGCGCATCTATAAAACAAGGATACTAGCGGTACCTAGTTCACAGGGTTGTTGCAGGGAATATATGAGATAATGCGTTTACTTTCTTAATAATCTGAGCATTTTACTAAGTGCTCAATAAGTGTTAGCTACCGTTGTTCTTTTCCTAAAGAGCATATATCATTAGATCCTCTATTCCTGACTTTGAGAGGTCTCATCATGGTGGGGCACTGAGCTAGATTACAAGACCTAGATTCCATTTCTAGCTTTGTATTTAACTGGTTGCTTAAGTTTGGCCAAGTCACAACCTCTCTGTATCTATTTCCTCCTTAGAAAAAAAAAAAAGCCAAAAAATGCCATATGGCAATGTGTAAGACTTTTACAAAATATAATGCATATAAAATTTTATTTTAGGAAATATGTTGTTTTGTGAGTCACATCAGTTACATCATTTTTATAACCCTGGAAAAGGATTATTTTAAATGCTAGGTAAATAATTTTCACTTTACATATATATTTTTCTTGATCTTCATTTTTTCCTAAAATATATATACTTTATTTTATGAACAGCTTGAATATTTCTCTAGCATTAGTAAGAGAAAAAAAGACTGGTTTTATTTCAACATTTTATTGAACTTTTTCATATTACACAATTTACCCCAAACATCTAAAATACTGGTGACACAAAAACAACTTTAAAAAAAAAGGCAAAACAAAAAAAATATACAAACAAAACACCTCTTCTAGCTGAGGTAATATTGTGTAAGATTCATGTTCAAATCACAATTATTTGTTGTTCTGCTATACAACTTGGTACCACATCAATGATACTCAATGACTCCAAAGTTGGACTTTACACATTCAATTTACATTACACACACTGACATGGGGGTGGGGGAGGGGGAAGAGGGAGGGAGGGAGGGAGGGAAGGAAAGATTATGTACAATCCTAAGAAAGGGAAGAGAAAGCAGAAACGCCAAAGTTAATTATTACTCAATCCAGTGCAATGTGAACTGTTACCATGGGGATTTTATTTGCTTATATAAGTTTGGAAAAGAATTCAAATCTGGCTATAACTTTAAGAGCTGGCATAGTAGTCTTTTCTGTTCCAAAAGATCAAATAAGCACAATGAGGGCTAACACCCTCTACCATAATGTAACTTCACAATCTAAGCTGAAATCAAATGTCAAAGCAGAGTGGTTTTGTGTTTTTTTTGTGAGCAAATGTATGAATATATAGGCAGAAATGTTGAAGAACTTGTATCCAATCAATAAAGTGAAAGCGTTTTACAGTTATTACAAAGCCAGTGCTAAAAAGAAAAACAGTTGTGAGTCATCAGGCACATCTTCAAACGTGAACAAGTTCTCTTACCTCTCTAGTTATCAAATCCCTCAATCCCTAGCCATTTTGAAATTAACTTGTTTTCACTATTTCATACTTATAGCATCCAGTGCTGGAAGTTTGGAGGCTTAAATAAATTTTTTCAAGCTAGGAATTATTTTTCAAAGACATATAGCACAAAACAAAATTGAGAAGAGTATCACAAGAGAAAAAGTCGATAAATAACAGATTTAGTAAATCAATTCATAAGTTCCCTTAAAAGAGTAGGTTAATGTTTACCAGATTTTTCAAGTTTTAATTCAATCTATTTCAGATTGACTCAAGTTAAGAAACCTTACAATGTAAGGCATGCCTATCAAACTTCAGCTCCACAGCCAAAACCTGGCCTACGTAAGACTGCATTTTAATAGAATCTTATTCACAATACAATTAATCATACCAAATTAGAAAAAAAAATTATTTTGAGCAAATGGATATTTGATTTTGGCACGGATATGTTAAAATAGTAATTTTAAAAAGAGGAAGAGTGTCTCCAACAGTAATTTCCACTTATTCCTTTCTAATTCAGTTAAACATATTTTGCCAGCATTTAAGTACTTGAATTTTAAAGATATTTATGTTTCAACTAATTTGAATGGCAGTAAAAATTAGTATTTTACTTATCACTTTCAATTTTAGTTATAATATTAATTTGTATACTCTTTTTCCAAAGACACAGAAAATAAGACCAACCTTAATTATTTGGGTGTGGTTCAGTCTTTTAGTCTTGTAATGATTACTATAAAGAAACAAATTTATATAACTGCATTTTCATGGTAACTTCAAAATAATATCTTGAAATATCTAATTTTTAGCTGGATGAAGAATCCCATAAATTTCCATTCAGATTCTATTCTTCTAGAAAGTCAATTAATTTTAAATTTTTTTAAGTTTACTCTTGTATGAAACCACCTTCTTTGATTATAATAAAAATGAAAGGTTTTTCAGAGGTTGGACATATTATCAACATCTAAAAATTAGCAGTTTAAAACCAAGGAGAGCAATTTAAATGCATAGGCTGGCCAAAGTAAATCATAATCTAAAAGATTAATACAAAAATACATGCAATCATTGGTGTTTAATTTTATTTTTCCCCTCTTGATGGAATTTAAAAAGGGAAAAGTTATGTGCTTCAGCAATTTAAAATAAAAACATTTGCAAGACAATAGAGAGAGTCCCTATTTATCTATTGTTTCACACTTTCTGGATATCATTTTTTTGTTCCAACACTATTCATCACAAAAAGTAACCATTTATTTGACATTTAGCAAATCAAATAAATTTCCATTTGTATGTATTCTAGTTTGGACAGTATCAGTGCAAAATCATTGCACTTTTAGCATGTTAAAAAGTCTACAGTAAAACTGTGATCACCCATTTAAGGAAATGAAACTTTACAATATTTAATGATGGATCAAATGCACTTCATTTTACTATACAAAGAGCCTAACCTATCAAATTAAATTTAGGAATAGGCAGAATTTTTATTAAACTGATTCAGCAATTTTTTTGCTTACTTGTTGAAATGTATGTTTTTTTCCTCATGGAATCCTTAAAGAACAAGGACCAAACTCCCTTTAAGGTTTGTATCTTTTCTTCAGTATTCATCCAATGAGTTTAAAAAAAGGTGATAAGGACAAACTTCCTTTTTCTTTTATGTATAAATAGTTCAGAGAACTAAGTTTTGAGCCAAAACTGAAAGAAAATACAAAATTGAAGCCATTATTTAATGATGACTATACGGGAGGCAATGGACACAAATTCCCAGGTGAATTTTAATTTTGTCTCCTTTAAGACAAGTCATTCAGAAATGAAAGGCAAGTGAAGTTCCTTTTAGTACACAATTTGTAAATGTGGAAACAGTTATAGTTGTCATGATTATTTTATATTCTATCTCTCTTCAAGAGTAGTTCTAAAAATAGCCTGATAGTTCACATAACTAGCTAAGCAAATTGAACTTTATAAACATCCAACAAATTTTAAATTGCTGGCACTGAAACACTGGGTTTGCACATGGGCAAGTATGTTATGTTCAATTTAAATCTTTTGGGTACTTTGGCTTTTAATGTTTTATTCTTGATGATATTCAAGCAGAAAGTGCATGACTTCATTTTATGCAATAAGCTGATCTAAGAATAGAGAATCTGTATGAAGGAAATATCAAGTTATATATGTGTATATAAATGGCTTTATATAATACATACACAGCCATTAAAAATAGTTATTTACAAGCAATGCTTACAGATTGTCAAATCTAATCCTTCCACTCTTTTTCGTTGATGACATAATTAACTTGCTTAAAGATAAACTATGATCTGCTGATACTGTAAACTGTATTTAGGGTGATATACCAATACCAACCTAGAAGGTGATATAAATATGTAACAAATATTAAGGTCAGATGGAACAGATTCAGCTCTATAGAATTTTGTTTTATACTTGATGACAAAGTTTGCTTCTGCCCAGGATATTTATTTTTCGGTTCAGCATGAGTGCTACACTAGCTAGAATTTAATTCATGTAAGTATTCTTTTTGTTGAGTTTTCAAATTTGGAATAATTTGATAAAAATATATACCTATGCCTTAAAAAATGAAGTGTATTAATATAATCAGCATGGGCTTTTTCTACCAGTTTTACTTTCTGATTCATTTTTTTTCCTAGTATTTCACTTTTATCCTTCATGATTTCATAGCAAAGTATCCAGATTATGTCTCTTGGATTAATTCAGTGATGGAACCTAAATCTCAAAAGCTATTTTGAAGAAGGGTAGAGTAAATAATTTTGGTAATCTGTAAAACAGCTGCATGCAGGGTATACTGTATTATAACAGCACCAAACCCTTTATAAAAACCAAGCACTCCTTCTTCCTGCCTAATTGTATTGATACAGTCTCTCATTCCCTCATACTGTGTATTAATTGGAAGCACTTCATAGCCCAGGTCTGTATTGTCAATTATTGTGCGTGTTCCTTGAATGTGAAGGCGGTGCAAAACTGTTTCCAATGGGTAAAGTATAACGTCAGAGCAAAGACTGGCAGCAAAGTTAGCAATTAGTTCTGGGAAATAAGCATCCAACATACTCTGCACAGGGCTAGTGCTCTCAGCTAGGTGGCTATTATAAGTCTTTCTCTTTAGAATTAGTAGGACAAACTTCTGAATGATTGAGCTGATTATATAATGAAGAACTCCATGCAGCACCGTAGGGAAGACCAAGGAAAGAAGCGGAAGTAGTCGTTTGCTATGAGGCACTCCCATGCCTATCACTCTTCCAATTCCTTCTTTAACACATTCCAAAATTCCAGTATTTTCTCGAATTATCTCACTCTGAAATTAAAATGATGAAATGAATAAAACTCAACACTTGCCTATCTTGCCACACACACAAAATGACTCTTTCTAGACCCCTTTGAAGTCCTAATTTAATTCCTAAAGAGAGAAAACATCAATAGTTTCCAGGCTTCAAATATTATGTAGGCATTAGATTCTTTTTTCAAATGAAATCCCATAAAACAGCAGTGAAGTTGGGAGCTGTTCATATTGTGGTAGGGAAACAGGAGACGAGGCATGGAAGGGGACACATTTGGTCTCCCCACCCTTAATGAGCTTCTTAGTGCTTATTTTGAAAACCTACTACATGATGCCTAAGGAGGTACTATAGTGCTTAGAGTTCATTAGCATGGGTTTGAATCCTGGCTCCATTACTCACTGGTTATATGACCATGGGCAAGTTTCCTAACTTCTCCTAAGCATCAGTTTACCATTCTATAAAAATAAGGCTAGTACTACTTACCTTTTATGCAGAGCTACTGTGAGTATTAAATTAGAAAAGGCTTGGCACCCAGTAGGCACTCAATAAATATTAGTCTTATTATCAACTTCGATGTCTGACTTTTACTATTTTGAGGATATATGTAACAAAGTTTGTGATACAAATTAGAGAGCTATGGATATATGCAGAGAAGGAACAGCAAAGAGACCAATTTGGCAGCAGCAATGACTGCAGAAGAGAATAATAGGAAGAGAAGTTAAAAAAAGGTAGCCAGGGGCCATGGCATGCCTTATAGATCCATTGTACAGACTTTGGCTTCTACTCAGAGTGAAATGGGAAGCTACTGGTTGATTTTTAGCAGTGAATGGACATGATATAATTTGGGTTCTAAAATAATAAGCTAGCCTCTGTGCAGAGAATAGACCAAAGGAAGACATGGGCAGAATCTGAGAGACCACCTAAAAAGTTATTATGATAATCCAGACAAGAGATGATGGTAGCAAGGACTAGGAGGTAGCAATGTAGGTGATGAAAAGTGGTTCAATTATGCCTTTATCCTAAAACTACAGCTAGGAGGAATTATTGATGGATAGAATTTACCAAGACCTCAAGGTTTTTGGCCAGAAGATCTGAGAGAAGAGCATTGATTTTCACTGAGTTAGGAAAGATTGCTTAAGTAGCAACTTAAGGGGGAAGATCAAGGGCTCAGAAATGTTAAGTCTAAAGTCTAAAGTCCAAGTGGAACTTATAATCTAGATTACAGGGAAAAAGTCCAAACTGGACATATGATAAATTTGGTAGTCTTCAGTATATAAATATTTAGAACCATAAAGCTAAAATGATCTCATCTAGCCTTTTAACCCATTTCCCTACTTCATATATTATTAAGAGAATATTAACAATAAGTATATAACAATATATTGAATATATATATTCAATATATATATATAAGAATAAGTATATAACAATATATTGTTGATATACTTCATATATTGTTAAGAGTACAGCAAAAGAGAATCTAATAAAGACAGATCATGTTACTCCTCTGCTCACCAAAGACTTTCCATCTCATTCAGAGTAAAGGCCAAATTATTATAATGTTCTACAATGCCCTATATGATCTGGCCCACTTTACCTCTCAGACCTCATCTCCTCCTAGTAACAAAACAAACCCCCTTGTGCTTAGTTAGCTTCAACCATATTGGCCTCCTTGCTACTCCTTAAACATGGAAGATATGATACCACCTCAGGGCCTTTGCCCTTGCTGCTCCCTCTGCTTAGAATGTTCTTCTCCAAAATATCCACAGAGTTCTCCTCCTCAGACCTTTACTCAAATGTCACTTTCTCAGTGAGGCCTTTCCTGGCCTTCTTATCAAAAATAGTAACCACCTCTCCTACATATTACACATCCTATCTCCCTCTCTTTATTATTTTTTTTCTTTAGTACTTATAATCATCTAATAAGTTTATGTTTATCTTGTTGATGTCTACCTGCCCCACAAGAATGTAAGTGTCATGAGGGCAGGGTACTGTTTGTTGTGTTTGCTGTATCCCCAATATATACATGGTGCCTAATACAGGTTGGCACTTAATTAAATGATGAATTTGAAAAAAAAAAAAAAAAAGTTCAGCATCTGTGGAAGATAAGCTGGAATGGTAAAGTGAAGTCAATAAAATACTTGATTTAACACTATGCTGAGAAGTCTGAAATTGACCTCAAGAAATATGATTCAAAATGGATCCTTAAGCAGCAAAAGGATATAGCATTTCAACTTAAAAACATTAATCTTGCATAAGTATATAGAATGGATTTTAAAATACAGAGACTAGAACAATAAAGGCAAAGGATTAGTAGGAAGTTCAAATTCAAGGACTTCAGGAGGTGCTTTTCAGTAGAGCTATGTAAATATATGTATTTTTCGAGGGAAAGTATATTCTCAAAGGGATCTGAACTCCCCAGAAAGGCAAAGAACCACTGAACATGAAGTAGGAAGAAGGAAGCTAATGTAATAAGCTGAGTACATGGTAAAGAAAGGATTAGAATGGTGGCCTATTAGGGGGAGAAACAGACAAATTTTAGATGCTTGTAAAATTAGAACTAAGAAAGGCATGACAATGACTGTTATGAATGATGAAGGAAACATAAAACTGAAAAGAGTAAAATCTAAAACTAAAGTTTTGAGTCTTTATGGGGGTGGATAACAATAGTGCCAACAGCAGAAAAGAAGAGGTTCAAAATGGAACTAATTTTCAGAGGAAGAAGAGGAGATTGTTTTTATAAGTTGAGTTTGAACTGAAGATGGATTTCATTCACACAATGATTCGAGTTAAAATCATTTATAAGAGTAAATGAGTTCTCCAGTGGACTGAGATGAGGATGTAAAGCAGAGAGGATGAAGAATTGATCGCTATAGTATAACGGGAATAGGAGTGATGGTAAAGGAAAAGAAGTTACTAAGAGAAGAGCAGGAGGATGTTCAAGAGAGTAGAAGTTAAAGAAGGAAAAAGAGAGTTCAAGAAAAGCAGTCAAAAAGAGTCAAAAGGAAGGGGTTAGCAGGTAGAACATAGAGTAAGAAACAAAAAGGGTGGATATTTGGTTTTAAAAAAGTAAATAACATATGGTAAGGTGGGCACTTAACATAAATAATATTTAAGTTTTAACTCCATTATTGAAATAATATCTCCATTTTATGAACGATAAAATTAAGATTTACAAAACGTTAAATGATTGCCTAAATTCTACTTTAAAATCTCTTCAAGTAGAGAAATATGAGTCGAATGTGGGTTTTTCTAAAGCTAAGACTTGTTTTTCCCCAATAGTTCATGCTGCTTAGTTTTTCCTTAAATAAGTTAATTACGTTCCTGCTATTTTTTTCCTTATCTATAAAAGAAGTATATCTCATAGAATGATAACTCTGTTAATTCTATAGCATCATACAAAGGTTACATATCATTTTTTAAACCCAATGACAAATGCAAAGGAAGAGGATATCTACCAATATATTTGGGTAGGAAGAAGTTAACTGAATGCATATTTAAAAGAATTAAAAATCAACGATTATGTCAGAAAATAAATTAAATGGAAAGGACTAATTAGAAGAGCAATTGCTGATCCAGTGGGTTTTTATAGAGAGAAGGCACTCATAAATACTGAAGGAAAATATAGGATAGAGCATCTGGTGTTGGACACTGAAGACAAGTATACAATTAATTGGATTTTAAGTACATGTGAAGTTAAAACTATTTTTCTCTTACAGTGTAAATGTATCTCAACAGTGTGTGGCATTTAATTCCATGTTCTTAGGGCACCACCATGTGGTTAGAAATGTAAAACAAATAGAAACTGCTAGCAGGAAATTGCTATAGCTTCGTAGTCTTTACCACACCTATAGCATCAAATGTTCTTTAAAAGTCCTATTTACAAAGAACACTATGAGTAACCTATGGGGACTACCTGCTCACTGTTAGGATGACTATCCATCATGTTTTATGCTCAGGTAATCAGTAATTTATCATCCTATGATAAGCTATAACCCTTTCAGTTGTCCATTAGAGAGTTGAAAAGATCCATAAATTCTTTGTATTCAGAGCAAATCATAAGCAAGTCATGGCTTCTGTGATATCTGAATGAAGAGTTCAGTTAACTATGGGAGGGATAAAAAGAATGAATACTAAAAGTATGAAGTAGTTTGCAATGGAAATATACATGCCATCAATGTGCCCAGTACAATCTTTGATATATGTGTGATTTCTGTGAAACAAAATTTGTATAAGTTCCCTATCTTAAAATTTTCTGTTATGCAGACACAACATACTGAATATTCTAAAAAACGTCTAACGAAAATTTAATGACAATTTAAAAAATAGCTTACCTGTACTGTCTCAATTAGGCTTGCTGAATAAAAAGGCATTGCTACCATATAAGTCAGGCTGTAGAAATTAAAACAAACTTATCAGTATATGAAACAAGATACTTACACTAAATGCTTTAATATAGTAACATAATTTATATTCAAGCTAGAATGATTTTTAAAGGTTTTTCAACTATTAATACCTATAGACTTAATATCTTAAGTCTTTATATTAAGATATTAATATCTTAATATCTTCATATTAATTTCAGTGACCTATAACAGGATGCTTTATTTAACATTCAGAGATTAAAAAATTGATTGTTAATACAGGGACAGCCTGCAAAGAAGAAAAATTTTATTTTAAATGAGTCAAATGTAGGCTCATTCATGATTCATTGTTTGGACATCTACCTGCATATATCTAATTTATACTATACATCTGATATTTAAAAACTCAGGATGAGGGATCAATTTCATTATTTGCCTTCTTTGCAATATTTAGAAAAAGCATACTTTTTGACTATTATCCTATCTATTATCATAACTAATTCTCCTCCCAGATTTTCTACCAAGGAAAGCTAAGCCAGCCCTCAATGGTGAGTGAAGTCCCCTTTTATTATTAAAAAACAATATTGTACAGTTTTGCAAAGTTGTTTATCATTAGTGTTAAGGCATAGCAGTATTACAACTTTGCAAGCCTGCAAAATATAGTTACTTAAAATAATATCAATTTGGGACTTACCTAACCCTTATGCGCCAGATCCTGGCAAGTAGTGGTTTCCAAGGTGAATGGAACATCACTTAAGTAATAATGTGCTGGAATGTCCCACAGAGGGAGCCAGCAAGCTGGGGGATTTCCAATTCACAATCTTCAAAAAACATTAAAAAGTGAAGAGTAAAATTCTAAATCTATAAAAATGGTCACTGTTGTAAAATCACTAAGTGCCTATAGAACTACATTTTAATGGCACTAAGGTACAAATAAGTTTGTACCTATTTAAATAGTACAAAAAAGTTTTATTTCTGGAAATTCAGGTTTAAACAAATTGAAGACCTTTACTAACTTCCTCTGAACTCAAGAAAAAATTAGGTTGTGATTACAGCCTAAGAAATTACTAAGTTATTTTTTAAAGATGATATATACCTCAGGATTTTATTCCTAAACTGTTATCTTATCCTTTGAAGTTCTACTCCCACAAAAGTTTTACTATTCTAATTTCTTCACTATATTTAATAAGGTATTTTGTTTTTGTTTTTTAGTTTCCACACTATCAAAATTAATGGCAACTCACAATAAAAATGCCACTTTTGACACTTACGATTTCAGTAGAAGGTGTTCTCCTATTTGTTTAGGATTCCATTTGTGTGAAATCTCCCTAAAAATTTAAAATAAACGTAAATAAAACAAAAGACAAGTTATTTAAAATATCTTAAATTAGCTTAATTTTCAAAACGGTTATCAATTTCTAATGTAATTACTAATTTTTAATGTTATCAATTTCTAATCTGTAGGAAAAATATATTTTCTAATAGTATACATTTTCCTTTTTGGGACACACTTCAAACAAGTGTGGTGGTTTGAAAGAGAAAAGAATGTATGAGGAATAATAACTGGCTATAAAAATAAACGTGATTAGAAATTAAAGGAAGAGATGTTATAAAAATGACAAAATTAGAAAAAAAAAAGAATGGATGAGGAAGGGAAAGAAGGAAAAGGATAAAGGAAGTAGAAAAGTTTTATAAAATATATATGAAGAATGAAATTAAAGAACAAAACAAAGTAGTTGTAATAAAGACTAATATATTACATTTGTGTAGTACCTTATTTCTAAAGTGCCTTTACTTAATATGATTATATTAATTTTGGACCTTTATTAGCATTTATTTTTTTTAGAGCACTCATTATATGCCATGCATGTGTAAGGAGTTTTGCATAAACTATTTCTAACCCTTACATGACCTTGTTTTCCCCATTTCATAGATGAGGAACTAGGCTCAGAGAGGGTCCATAACTTATCCAAAGCCATACAACTAGTTGTTAGTAGAAATGGGTTCTAAACCCTGGTCTCTATGACTTAAAGCCTGAACTTATCCGCCTGCGCTGCCTCTTATCTGTGAGATAAACAGAGTAGATATTATCACAGTCGTTGTACCGGTGAGAAAAGTGAAGCTCAGAAAGATCACTGAAATATGTTCAAACTAGACATGCAAAGCAGGAGATCTAGAATGAAGGCCTAGGACCAACGTGCTTCCTGCTATTTAGGTTACCTGAGGAGATCAGAAAAGAAAGAAAAAAAAAGAAGCAAGACAAGTGGGAAGAAGAACAAAAAAGGAAAAAAGGAGAAAGTTATATCAAAAGAAAAATTAAAAAGGAGAAAATAATACAGAGAATAAAAGGGAAGGTAAATAAAGAGGCAGAAATGAATAAAAAGGTAGATGGGATAGAGAGAAGAAAGAAAAAAGAGAAAAAGGACAACAAAAAAGAAAGGGAAGTGTAGAGATGAGACTTGCTATGACCAGTTCCTTTGAGGGAAGTGGCGAAAGATAATATGTTGGTACCCATTCTACTTTGGCCACAGCAGGAAGCTGAGAATGTTTACTACTGAAAGGAGTGAAGATGACAAACATTAGAGATAAATAAAGGGGTAAATGTTATTTTACATTTAAAAGATTAATAAAATATACAATACAAATACATGGTGTTGATAATAGGATGGTTTGTGGAAAAAAATACACCAAATATAAGCTATGGACTATAGATAGCAGTAATATTGTGACGATGTTTTTTCAATTACTTGTAACAAATGTGTCACAACAATGTAAGGTGTTGGTGGTTGGGTGATGTATGGGAATCCTGTATGGTAGGCATGATAGTTCTTTAAAAATTTGAAATTAAAAAAAAAAAAAAAAACTTTAAAAAAAAAGATGAAGAAAGTTGAAATAAAGTCACTAATAATGTAAATGCTTGTGATATTTACATGCAGATCCCATGTAGGATGGATCCCAGAAGATCATGTCCTTGGAGCTAATCCCTTCCTGTGGGTGTGAACCTATTGTACGTGGGACTTTTTTATTAAATTACTTCAGTTAAGGATCTTGGATTAGATTACTTCAGTAAGGCATGACCCAGGGTGGGTAAAAATCCTCTTACTGGAGTCCTTTATAAATGGGATGGATACTGAGAGACAAAGGAGAGAGAAAAGACACAGGTACAGAAAGGAACCCACAGAAGCTAAGAGAGAAAGCCACAGATTTAAGATGCCAGAAGCTGAAAGCAAAGAGACCCAAAGAAGAAGGGAGAGACCAGAGAAGCCACCATTGTGCCTTGCCAGGTGACAGGGTCTCAGGATTGCCTACAGCCTGTTTTGGGGAAGAGAAGCATCATTTGATGAAGCCCTGATTTGGATATTTTCATGGCCTCAGAACTGTGAGCTTATAAGTTAATAAATCCCCATTTTAAAAGCCAACCCATTTCTGGTATATTGCCTTGGCAGCCTTTAGCAAAGTAAAACAGATTTTGGTACCAGAAGTTGGGTGCTGTGATTGCAAATAACAAAAATGTAGAAGCAGTTTACTAATTGGATATTTGGGAAGAACTGTGAGATGCTTGATAGAAAAGGCCTACATGGTAGAAATTTGGATGCTAAAGATACTTCCGATGAGGGCTTAGATAGAAATGATGAATGTGTCAATAGAAACTGGAGAAAAGGTGACTCTTGATTTACAGTGGCAGAGAACTTGGCAAAATTGTGTTCTGATGTCGGATAGAAGGCAAAATTTGAAAGCTTGGATATTGAGCTGAGCAGATTTGCTGGAATAAATGTGAAAAGTGCAGCCTGGCTTCTCCTTGCAGCTTACAAATAAATGTGAGAGGAAAGGGATAAGTTGAGAACTAAATTCCTGGTTACAAAGAAAGCCAGAAATTGATGGTTTGGGAAATTTTCCAGAAATTCCAGAAAGCAACTTCCCAGTAAACAGTGCCCCATGTGAGGACTTAACACAACACAGAACTAGTCAGTTATTTCATTGTAAGTCAGGATTAGAAATTCAGTTATCCAGGAAAGATCTGTGAATTTGGACAGAAGAATTTGGATCTGATGGCTTGGACTCCTGTGTGCTACATGCAAAACCAACCAGTTTTTTGTGAGATTTGTATGAACGAAACCACTGTCGGCCTGGATTAAAAGGGACAGAAAAGGGAGAGGCTGAAGGAAAAATGACTTCAAAGACAGAACCATGGAAGCTGAAATCTGGACTGAAGACATCTCAGGCCAGGAAAAAGGACCCATCCATGCAGCAGAAAGGGTGAGTATGCCCCAGCACTTGAAGAGGGTAGGCCTTCAGTCCTGGTGTTCAGGGAGAGTGTTACTACCCCAGGCTTCAGAAAGGGTGGACACATTCCCCAGGAACTGGGGAGAGTCGGGCTACCACCCCACTGTACTAAGGGGATTGAGCCTATGCCCTGGAGATTGGAGAGAGACTGGCCACCACCCCGTGTTCTCAGAGGGTGGGGCCTAGCGTTTGGCTGCCACCCTGATGCTTGATGAGGGTGGAGTTGAGAATATGGCCATTGGGCAAGCCCTTGGAAAGGATGGGGAAGCCACTCCATCAAGCCCTGAGAAGAAACAGTCATTCTATAAATGACTTTCAGACCTTGAAATCTAATGAAGTATGCCCTGCAGGGTTTCAGAACTGTTTGGGACCCATGACACCTGTTTTCCTTCCAATTTCTCCCTATGGCAATGGGAATATATATTCTGTGACCATCCCTCCTTTGTATATTGGAAGCAAATAGCTTGTTTTCTAAATTTCACAGGTCCACAGCTGGAGGGGAATTTTGCCCATGACTGACTACAGATTACATGCCCTTAACTGATTTTGTACTTAATATTGTTACTAAAATGATTTAGGACTTTTTGAAATACTGTGATAGAATGAATGTATTTGCATATGTAAAGTATAATCAAAAAATTATCAAATGTGTTTTGATTCACTAAATTGTATTTTAACCAATTATTAACCTTCCAATATTTTGCAATATAGCCAAAAGAAAATACCAGTAACTGTGATAACTTACTGAATGTCTTGGTGCATGTCAGCCTTCTGAAGTAGCCAGAAGCAGGTATCTGTAACTGTTGTATTATCACTGAACTGCAACCAGATGCCTTGATTCTTTAATGCTGATGCTGTTTTGAAACTGCATGACCTTACCCAGTAACTGGACAGTAACGAGACAACTCATTATTGTCCCCACTTGTATCTCATTATCTTATTTTACAACCCTGAAGTGGGGTGCCCTTACATGTAGCCCCCTGAAGTTGGGCAGTTGGGTGCCCTTGTATGTAAGTCCCTTGTTGATTAAAATGAGTCAGTCCAGTACTGACCACCCCAAATTCCTAAGTTATCTTGTTAAAACAAAGCAGTTCTAATCAGTCAGCCCACCTGACATGCACAATAGTCTAAACTTTAAACCAAATAAACTCAGCATGTTATCAATCTGTGCATGTTTCAGAAATTAGACTGTCTCTATTTCTGATCATCCTGAGCCTGGCTGCCTTTGTTTGAATGCTACCAAACACTAAGTTTCTCCAGTTCAAAGAGACAGATTTATGGTTAATAGGTCTTCTGTCCTCCTTGTTTTGCACTCAGCAATAAACTTTTTCTCCAGTGTCATGTAATTGGTTTTTCTGTGCACACCTGGCAGAGAAGCTCCACACTGATTGGTATCAAAAGAACATGTCCTTCTGGGGTCCAGAATTTGGAACATGACAGTTTGAAGCTGGGTGGACCCAGAAGATCGTGTCCTTGGAGCAAATCCTTTCCTGTGGGTGTTGTAGGTGGGACCTTCTGATCAAATTTTTTCAGTTAAGGGCCTTGGATTAGATTACTTCAGTAAGGCATGACCCAGGGTAGGTCTTAATCCTCTTACTGGAGTTCTTTATAAATGGGGTCAAAATGGAGAGACAAAACAGAGAGAAAAGACACATGAAGAGAAAAGAACCCACAGAAACTGAGAAAGAAAGCCACAGACGGAGGAAGCCAGAAGCTGAAAGCAATGAGACCCAAAGAAGGCAGAAGTCAGAGAAGACGCCATTGTGCCTTGCCAGATGACAGGGGTCCAGGATCATCCATAGCCTGTTTTTGGGGAGAAATGCATCACCTGATGAAGCCTTGATTTGGACATTTTCGTGGCCTCAGAACTGTAAGCTTATAAATTAATAAATCCCCATTTTGTAAGTCAACCCATTTCTGGTATATTGCCTTGGCAGCCTTTAGTAAACTAAAACAGTGCCCTAAAAACAAACTCAGTAAAATTATAGTATGGAGGGAATGTAAACTTTCCCATAGACTTTTTTATACAATAGAACAGCCAGTCATGATTTCTAAGGTCTTAGCCTTCTGGGTCACACCCTGATTACATTAATAGTAGGGTACTATATTAGGTATGAACTATCACAGGAATATATAGCTGAAATGATCTTTAATAAAGAAAAAAAAAAAAACATGAATGGCTCTACCATCTTACTGACTGAGATGTGTTAGGGAAATCAAGTGCACCTCTTAAGCAGCATAGCCCAGCCCTCACCTACCCTACCTCCTTCTCTAGGGAAATCACAAATATAAGCAACAATCCCCTAGCCTGAATTTTCCATGTTCCCCCTTGCCACAGCCTCTTTACACAAGCTGGTGTGTGTTTCTCATTTACCACTCAGATCTCAGCTAAGTGTCATTTTACTAGGGACACTGTTCTAACCCTTTTCATACTCTCAGAGAACCATGCTTTTTCTTTCAGAGAACAAATCTCAATTTGTAATATATTCATGAGTGGGATTATTATTAATTAATGTTTATCTTTTCCATTAAATTCTATGCCCCATGGGAAAAACAACTTTTGCTGTTTCTTCTCTGTGTATAGCTGATTTTTACTATGGGACCTGGCACACAGTTGGCACTCAGGAAATATTAGCTGGGTAAATAACTGAATTAATGAGTGAGATTTATGACCAAAATTATCCAAGTAGAACAATATGACAAAGTTAACTCTTTATGTCTTCTTTAGCAATATTCAAAATGACACATTGGCTTTCTGTATGAATATGGAGTAAGAAAGTTAGATGATAACAGTTCAAAAAATTCTGTGCCTTACATTCCCAGTTCTCGTCTTTTTAGTTTCCTTTAACCTGAAGTACATGCTTTGAAATACACTCATCTACTACTTCATCTCTACTTTAGAGAGACAATGTTACTTGCCTAAGGTCTCAGAAATAAAAACCGGTAAAGCCAGGACTTGAACCAATAGAGTTCTGTCTCCAAGTACAGAATTCTTTCTATTCTACCATATGTAAATTACTACGTTTTATTGAATTTTTATAGAATTTTCAATAAAATGAAAATTTTATTTGGGGGAACCTTAAGAATATTTGACTACAAGTATTAACTTGTGATCTATCCTGTGGTATAAAAAGTAATAGGGTATGGAGGCAGATGTAGCTCAAGTGGTTGAGCACCTGCTTCCCATGTAAGAGGTCCCAAGTTTGATCCCTGGTCCCTCCTAAAAACTAACAAAGAAAAAAACAACTCTCATTGGAGAGCAGATGTAACTCAGTGGTTGAGCGCCTGTTTCCCATGTATGAGGTCCTGGGTTCAACCCCCGATACCTCCTTAAAAAAAAAAAGCAATAGGGTGAATGAAGTTAGCCCAGGGCAGAAATTCAGATTTTTAGGTATGAGAGTTCTGGGGAAGCTTTTATCTGGTCAAATATTGTTTTGTCTTTAACCTTTTAGCAAAGCTGTATTAAAGGAAATTTATGACTATGAGTTCCTTTGAAAGCAATCGCCTTTGGTAAAAAGCTTGATATCAGTTTCTCCTGCCTTTGATCACATGTAAGATACCAGCAGCTATACCTTCAACTATTTCACTTCCTTGTCAATCCAAAAAAATCCACCCTTACAGGGCCCAATTTTGGATTAACAACCATTCAGTTTTTTGTTTTGTTTTGTTTCTTTTACCGGGAGGTCCCGGGGATTGCACCGAGGTCCCTGCATATGGAAGACAGACACCCAACCATTTGAGCCACATCCGCCCCCAACCATTCAGTTTTTAATGCTACCCCTGTGATACAGTGCTGCCATAGAAAATCAGTCATGCCAAATAGCACCTAAACAAATTTATGATTTCCAATATTATCTATTAATATTCTCTTCATATATTCTTTTGAAGATTCCCTTTTTGTTTCCCATAGTTGTGACTGTTTCAAATGTCATCATTCTTCTCATGCTCTTCTACTAAAACCCCAACATTCATCTTTCTTTCACCAAATGACCTTGACCCTGTTTCACAGAGAAAATAGAAACCCAGAAATAAATTTTCACAATTTTTCCAACTTCTTCATCTAGATGTATCTACAATTCTAATTTTCCCTTCTCTCAGCTTCTAGGACACTATTCTCCTATCTTACTGTTCTTTTTCAATTTTATTTGTGGTTATCTCTTATCCTCTTCAACTCCATGTTCTCAATACATATGCACACATGCACACATACATGGCTCAAAATTCTGTCCTTGGCCCATTTTATGAGTTTAAGTATACACTTTCTAGGTGATTTCATCCATCCCAATGCTTCAACTGCTACTTCTATGCCACAACATTCAAAGCTATGCCTCCAAGCTTCAAACTTTCTCTCAGAGAGATCCATGGTTCCAACTACTTATTAGACATGTCCCCCTAAGGGTTTTGTAGGAATCTCAAACTTTGCTTATTGAAATTTAAATTCCTTATCTTCCTCTCCACTCTAACAAATTCTTCCTGAATTATCCATTTCAGTTAATGTTTTCTTATCTAGAAATCTCATCACTGCTGAAAATTCATTTTCCCTAACCCCACATTCAATCTAAGAGTACGTGTCATCAATTATACTTAAGAAATATCTATCCAGCTGGAGCAGTTTAGCATTGTTTATGAATTCCAAAAATAGATATTGGATTATGTTTGTAAACTGGTCTGTACCTGGGCATGACTAAATTGTGATTAGGGCTTTGATTGGGCCACATCAGTAGGATGTTGAGACCCCACCGAGAAAATTACATGGCAGAAAAGAGAGTTGGAGATTTGATGCAGGAGTTTTGATGTGGAGCCTGGGGAAGCAAAGACACAGAGAAGGAGGACACAAGGGAGTTTTGAGCTGGAACCTGGGAAGTGAACACACAGGAGAAGATCACAGAGGAATAGAGACGGCTACTTATACATGGCAGAAGCCCCGGAGAGAGAGACAGAGCCATTCACCTGATAGTCTACAGCTGGCCTTGTGGAGAGAGCACAGCAGCCGAGCCCAGAGAGAAACCGAGCCCCAGGAAGAGAGGAACCCAAGAAGCCTGAACTCTTGGCAGACGTCGGCAGCCATCTTGCCCCAACACGTGGCAACAGACTTTGGTGAGGGAAGTAACTTATGCTTTATGGCCTGGTAACTGTAAGCTTCTACCCAAAATAAATACCCTTTATAAAAGCCAACAGATTTCTGGTATTTTGCATCAGCATCCCTTTGGCTGACTAATGCACCAGCTTAACCCCTTTCTTATTCTGTTCCCTAGTTCAGACCCTTCTTCATCTCATCTACATTACTGCAATAGCTCTCTACAAGTCTCTACCTTCACCAGTTCATTTTTTTTATACTGCCATTTGAATATAGCCTTTATCAAAAACACCTATGCATTTTTTAAAAAGGGGATGGGGGAGAACCTTAGACTACCAACGCCAAAGAGAATAAAGCCTAAGTTCTCTTGGAAAGGAACAACATCACATCACAACCTCTTCAACCTCATTTCCTGTTATTCCATGCCAATATTCCAAGCACAAGACATTTCTTACTACCTGGACTTTCTAACCTCTAAAACACTGGGCATGATGTCATCTCTACCTGGAATGTTCTCAGCTGCTAAGTCAATTTTTACTTACCCTTTCAAGATCTACCTGAGATTTCAGTTCTGTTTTGAAGTGCTTGGCAATAACTCAGGCAAAACGTCCACTGGGCTTGTGAAAGGGGTTTGTTTAATTACAACACTAATTACAATGTACTATAATTCTCTTACATGTGTCTCCCTCAGCAAACTGGCTAATTAAAAACAAGGAATTGCTCACATACTCATGTTTGTTCCTTAGTTGGCAGTTGCTGGAACATAGTAGGGACTAAATGGAAGATGAAAGATATATCTCAAATAGATAATAAATTAGGAAGCAATTTATCACATACTCATTCAATAAGATTAATTAATTGATTATTCATTTTTTATCTTAGCTACTTCAGACAAGTTTTCAGATCCAGATATTTTTAGAAATTTTCAAGTTTAATCAAAATTTAATATGAAGCTAATATTGAGAAAAGGACAAAAAGGTACCTTGGCAAAGGTGTGAATTCACTAATTATTCCTTCAGCTCCAAGTGTAACTCCCTGGACAATAAACGTACTGCCCATTCCTTTCCAAAGGGCTCTTGGTCCCTAAAATGAACAAAATTTATTGTTATTTTTAATAATGCCTAAATATGAAACACAAAGTCTTAATAAAATTTGATATTTAATGTTTACTGATATTTTTCAAGAAGGCATTATTCTCAAGGAAATCTGAGTAGAGAATTACACCTAAATTTCCTGTCTCTTTTTATTGTTTGTTGAATTGCCTACATTTAGGGCAAGATGAATACTCCAATTAGTTAAATATCTCTAACTAAGGCTCCAGTCCTGACTTCCTTCCAGACTTCTACAACCATATATTCAACTCCTTACTAGTCTTCTCCTTAGGATGACCCACAATTACCTTAAATTTCACATACCCACAGGTTAATCCAATCATACCTCCCTTCCCACCCCATCCCAAGTATTTCTTTCTCTGTTGTATTTTCAGTCTGCCTAGAAAGCACCTTTGTCATCTCAGTGTCCAAATCATATACCCAGATGACACTTTTCTTTCATTCTTCATATTGTATAAGTTACCATATCCTGCAATTCTCCTCATAATCTCTTATAAATCCATCCCCTTTTTTCCATCCTTACATCCTTATTTAAATCAATTTGACTACATTACAATAGTCTCACTATCTCTAGTGCTGCCCTTTTCCAAATACCATCAGTGATATTCCTGTCCTTATTATTTATCTTACGTTATCAGCAAATAAGATATATACATGGTAAAAATCAAAAGAAACAAAGGATATCAGATGAAAAGTCACCCTAGTACCTTAGTAGTAGTTTCCTGTTTATCCTCCAAAGATAATGCACATACAAACAAGTATATCTCTATAAGTATGTATAGATAAAGGTTATTGTTTTGTTCATTTTTAACAGGTGGTAGCTTACTATGTGTACTATCCTGAACCGAACAAATATCCCAAAGATTATCCCATACCCTGTATCAGCAGACACAGGGCTATCTTATTTTTAACAGTTACTTGATGTTTCACTATATAAACATAATTTATGTTTACCATAAAGAACTTTAATAGAATCTTTAGGCTAATGCTCACCTGAGTTTTATTAAAGTTGTACATAATATTGATGACTGTAAATGGAGTGAGATGATAATTCTGGGCATGGTAATTAACCTGTAAAGAAGATATTTTGTGAATGTTTTCTGTTACTGTTTTGTCAAGAAATAACAAAGTCATGAAAGATATACAATGGAATTACAGCAAAAACAAAAGTTAAATTCTAAAGTCAGTATAAATTACATATAAGCAAAATCACTCTTGAAAGTACTTTGAATCACCTATTAAAAGTACAGTATCCTCTAGTTTGAACACTCAAAATAAATACTTAAATTTGGTTTTACCCACCCCACTCCCAAAAAAAGTACAGTATCATGAAAATCAATGTATAATATACTTAGTAAAGAATATATAATAATGGAGGCTTTGTTTAATATTTATGTTTCCTTAAACAACAGAATGACATTCAGTGTGGCAAAATGCTCATACCATTTAACACAGAGAAACCAAGAATTCTGGGAACACGAAATTTTTGTCTCCCAACTCATGCTCATTTTAGGCAAGCATTTTTCAAACTATAGGTTGCAACTAACTGATAAATTGTGTGGTTAGTTAAGTGGGGCAGAACCAGTATTTATTAAATAAAATGTGCATCACACATTCTAAAGGTATTATTTCATAAACCATTTTTTAGTTATTTGTATATACACATACACTGGCTCACAATGTAGTATTGTCACAATGTAAAATAGATGTCTAAAATATGTTTTGGGGCATATGAACTACCCATGGTATTTAAATAGCTATTTCTCTACATAAACTGATTTTTCCAGTGCTACGCATAAACAGTTGACTTTGTAATGCTCTATATCTTTTCTAACTAACAGCAGCCAAGAAGGTTAGTTATATTACAGCAGTGTAGTGTGGTGTGCTGAACCCCAATGACCCCATTACCCTTTCAGAAAAGCCAAAATTATTTTCTTAATGTTACTAAGGCATCATTTGCCTTTTTCATTGTGTTGACATTTTCACTGATGATGAAAAAGCAATTAGTGGATAAAACTGCTGACTCCTCAGCACAAATCAAGGCAATGGCATCAAACTGTATTTCTGTACTTATTGTATTCTTCACTTACTCACAGGGGAGTAAAAATTTCTTGTTCCTGGAATTCTTGGTTCCTCTGTGTTAAATAGTATGAGCATTTAACAGGTATTAAGTCATCTTCACTTAAAAATGTCCTTGATGAAGCAGTGCAAATTATTAATTTTATAATATCACCCATTGTTGCATAAGGATGTAAGGTAGCTGTGATGAAGAAAAGCACTTATAAAATTGAGTTCTAAGCTGAACTAGCCAATTTTTTCATGGAACATCATTTTTGCTTAAAAAAATGATTGACAAACTAGCTATTCATTCTTGGGACAGATATTTTCTTGAAAATGAGCAATATAAGCTTGGCAATTAACAAACAAACAAAAATGGATACCATTTGTAGTCAATGGTAAATATGAGTTTTCAAGCAAAATGAGAATTTTTGAAAACCTGTATCTACCATTAAGAGTTTCCCAATACTCAAAAACTTTTCTGGTGATACTGGTGGTGATTTTAATGAAAGGATTTTTTTGAGATTGTATAATCAAATGACATTACATTTGGAAAACTTATTCAACTCAATGAATTAATATTTAAATGACCAATGCCTGATGGACTCACGCATGGGTAAAAAGAGAAAAAAACATTCAAGGCACAATATAGATGAATGGATTTTAATATAATGGAGCATAAAAAGTTCACTGATGTGCTTTTAGATTTCACATTGCAAATAACTCTTAAGAACCACTTATTGAGTATTGCCATAGTATCAAAGAACATCCATGATTATCTAAAAAGGATGTAAAATATACCTTCCTTTTTCAACTACACTTTCATATTTATTTCAAAAACACTGTACTGCAATAGATTGATTGCAGAAGCAGATACAACAATGTCTTCTGTTATGCCAGACATTGAATTAAAAGTTATTTTTCATAAAATGTTATTTATGTTAATATTTAATGCTTTTATTTTTTTAAATGAGTTAAAGAAATTCATTAAAAGTTTTAATTTTTGATACAGTAAATATCAATAGGCAACATAAATGAAATTTCTTCGGGATCTTCAATCATTTCTAAGACTTTAAAGAGGTCTTGAGACCAAAAAGTTTGACAACTGATATAGATTTTAGAACATTTCACATGGAATAAGTGGTTACACAGTCTCACGCTATTTGAGTTTCTGTACTTCACATCAGGGTTAGGATTAGAGCTTTAGAAAGTCATAGAAATTACAATTACCTGGCACTGGCGGCGTAAAACAATGCAAGGATGGGCCAGTACATTTTCTGTAAAGAGACTATAAAAATAATTTATATATGTGTGTGTATGACATACATATATATAAAACAGCCAAATTTAATTTACAACATATGTGTGTATACAAAATATTCATGCCTGAAGAATCACGCAATTTTTTAAATGTTTGCTACTGTTAAAAGTAAAAATTAAAAAGATTTTTTTAAGTGTCTAGAGATGTATACAAAAGCATTCCTCCAATAAAAAGTTCAATATGAAAAGAAAGCCAGATCTGCAAACTGGTAAACAAGGGAAAGAATATATAATATTAATATCTATAGTATAAAGATGAAGTTAGATCTCTGTATACTCTTTTAACAGAAATTTTTATAAGCCCCTTTCCTTTTTTATCAGATGTCCTACAAAGTTCCTATTAGCAGAGCCAAACTGTTCTACGTGAATCTCATTTTATAGATATTGGTTTTGAAGTTCTTTGCACTTAAGTTAGAGTTTCTAAGGACCATGTTAATTGACTAATATTTTATGTATTAAATATTTCTTTCAGAAGCATTCACTACAAAATGGGCTTACACTCCCTAAAGCTGTGGGCTTAAGGTACTAATAGTGACATATGCATGTGTGATCACACACACATACACATATACGCACGTATTAATAGTACATCAAATGAACAAAAGCTTTAAGTATAAACAGTGAGGCTAAAGGAAAATTAGACCTAGCCTAAAGAAAAACTTTAATATGCAAGTTTTGTTTCTATTGATATTAACATCCTGAAGTTTAATTATGCAAATATAGTCACTTTTTTCTTGATTAAAATGTTTAAAACAATTGACAGTCACTCTCACATAAAATGTAAGCCTTGTTTTTTGGGAACTGGTATTCACTAAAGACCACAACAATCAAGGCTAAAGGCTTTTCTTAAAATTTTCATGATTAGAAAAAGAAATTACTATATTTCTTACACAATGACTTTGTGATTATAAAACTGTATGACTAATCTCTTACTGGGAAAAAAATTAAGTTACAGATTTTAAGTAATGATAATTGTTCAAAATAATATTTAATTAAACATTAAATATTAATGTTTATCTAGTGTTCCTAAGACTATTCCGAGTGAAAAGCAATACTAATCATTTAATAATATAAATTACATTAAAGAAAAAAACTTTGAATAAAAAGTTAAATAAAGTATCTTTAGATAAAACATTACCTTGCAAGTCCAATACCAAATCCAGCAAATCTATTCAACTGTTCTAAAAGAGAAGAGATATGATTACTCATAACCAATATTTAGGTTTACTGTGGAAAAAAAATTCTTTCCTCTTATTAATAGGTGGTTTTTTTAAACCCCAGGTCCCCAAGTCAAATTCTGTTATGGGCAAGGAAGGTAATTTGAATGAATGAAGCACTCCACTGAGGCTTGTGACAAGTTACAAGGTGTAGACCTTCTAAAGGCACAACCACTCTTCAGCTCCAAATCATCGGTACCATGTGGGAGTATGGGCCCAGGGTTTCTATGCTGTTATTTTCCTAAAAACATATTCTTATTTTTATATAAAAACTTCCAATTTTTAAACATTGAAAACTATTTCAAAAAGCATTAAAACATTGTGTCGGCCAATCTAAACATGTTTGTAGGTACCAGTTTTCAACTTTTGACTAGAAATAGTTTTAAAATTTTTCTGTGGAAGGCCCTGACTGATACACCAAAAACTAGTTATTCAGTATTACTAGAGAGAGCACCTATGTTAAACCAATAGTCTCAAGTAAAACACCTCCAAATTATTAATTTGAAAGAGTACATAGTTAACCAAAATGGGTAAATATGACTTTCTTATTCCCTGTCTACCCTAGTTTTAAATATTTGTCTCTGTGAGAGGTAACTAGGCATATATGCGCTACCACTGATGGCATTTCTATAGTCTTACTGGAAATGTTTACAGCTAGAAACATTCTGTGCATCTGTCAAAACAGAAAAATATTTCTACTTGACTAATGAACACAAAATAATAATGATGAAATATCACAATCCCAGTAGACATTAAATTTCAGCTGTAATGCAATATTCACAAGGAATTCTCTCATCTGCTCTTTCAAATGAAGCAATGTCCTCACTATTCCTTTAAAATCAGAACAAGACCATATAAGCATGTTCCTAGGTAAATTATTTGGCTCACTCCTGCCTTGAAAAATGTACAAGCAAGATAAAACCTTTTTTTCACAGTTAAGATGCTTTCACCTTTTCAGATTTTCCCATTTTGTATGTATAAATCATCCCCTAATATTGACAGAATATACTGCTGATATTTTCTGATATCAGCTGATATTTATTATTTGTAACTGTATAAATCTTTCAGGCTTCTATCCTTGCAAAGTTACACTCACCAGCCTTTTACTGCAAAAACAAACAAAAAACCTGGTTTTATTAATGAGCTCCTCCTTATAATCATTAAAGGATAATTTATGAAAAGATAAAAACATAAGCTTTACTGCCTAAGAAGACAATTGGGTAGCAACAGTGTAAGCATTTCTAATTACTTAATTTATAAGCTATATAAGCTTTCAAGTACTTTTTGGGGACCAGTTATGACACAATGGAAAGGAAACTAGGTAAGTGTAAAAACGTTAATTGTGTGGCATTGGGGAAGTCAATGATCCTCCTCCATATCCTCAATTGCTTACTGAATGAAGTTTAAAGTCTTTATCTCCCACTTAACTCAAATAAATAATTTTAATGTACTTCCAAGTCAAAATCAAGGAAATGAGAATAGAGTGGATGTCCAGAATACATTTCATAGTTAATGATACAATTCATCTATCATTCTAACAATTCCAGGAGAATGGGAAAAGGCATTTTTTTATTTTCATAAAAAATTCAACGTTATGAATTTTTTTTAAAAGTTGAGACTATCTAGAGCACAGTGTCGCAGTTAAAACACAGGTCTCCTGACATCCTACAGAGAATAATTATGTCTCAATTCCAAAGCCATATCTCTAAATTTTATCGGGGCTTCTAACTCTTTAGGTCTGAAAAAGGAAAGTGCAATCTGGAATCTGGAAAATAATTAGACACAACTCCCATGAGTAAAGTGGGGAAAGGAAGGAAATGAATATTTTTTTAAAGAATATGCCCCATATTGCACTGGACATTACTCACAACCTCTTCTATTTAATACTTAAAACCCCCTGAGCTGTTATTTTACCTGTCTTAGGAGAAAACTGGGGGCTCACTAAAGTTAAGAAATTCACTTAAGATCGCTCAGCTCATATGTGGTTGAGCCAGGTTTGAACCCAAGTCTACCTATGCTGAAAAGCCTCTTCTCTTTTCAGAACAAGAACTACTAGTAAAATAAATAATTAAATAAATAGATATCAAGGAAACACTTTGCTGTCAAAGCCAATTAGGTATAGGTAACAATTCCGAATAAACAGCAAATAATCCAATTTGCTTCTTTGCTTTCTCAGGATATGGGTAGCAATATGCCAAAATCCCTGAAAATTCCTACCACGCACCCGGTGGCTAGGATAGGTGTGTCTATGTTTTAGAGATGATTTCGGAGAAAACATTTGTGTGAGCAAGAGGTAGGAGGCCCGCTTCAGGAGAGGAGGACGAAAAGAGGGCAGAGAGCATGGCCCGCAAAAGGCTGAGAAGAGATCGGAGGCGGGATTCTTTTCTTGGCTTCTTGGGTCTGCAGGCCGCGAGCCGCGAGTCCGCCACCCCACCCACCCTTTCCCGGGCCCCCATGACCCTCACCGCTATTTTGCTCCCGCACGCCGCCGCCGCTGCCGCCGCTGCCGCCGCCACCGCCACCGAGAAAGAGTTCCTCTACTGGCCCTTCGAGCGGCGTAGAGGCGACCGGAGCGGCGTAGGCCGGGTTCTTCTCGCCCCAGTGCAGGTTGCGACTGCCCGGGATGTCCGGAGGAGTGGTCACCCAGTGGCTCAGGTCCGAAGAAGCGCTGAAGGACCTTGCAGGAAAAGCGCCACTGCCTCCAAAGCCCTGCTCGTCCCGGGCGCCACTCCGGTAGCCCAAGCCATCAAATCCGTCCGGGCGTCGCGGATGCATCGCAGCCTGGACAAAACAAGGCGAGCCCTCCCGGGGCCCACCACCTCCGGGATCACGGGGACCTCGAACCGCACAGCTTATCCTAGGCCCTTTCCGTGTTAGGGGAAATTCTGACAACCGGAAGTCACATTGCAAACCCGGAAGTCCTAGGATGCACGTGATCGTAGCCTCTTCCGGTGACCGTTAGAAACAAGGTTGCTAGGGAGATGCGGGGGGAACTTGGGGCCAACCCCTAAAACTTTGTAACCCTTAGGGAGGAGGTGGGAAGATGATTGCTTGATAAATGCAACACAGTACCCTAGAGATGCCGGAAAGAGAACCGGTGTGGGAGGTGCGGCCTGAATGGGATGAGGTCGAGTAAAGGGTTTCTATTGAGAGAACGCGCTGGTGGAGCTGACCAGGTGATCCGGACCAGAAATGCCCCACCCCACACACGCGACCAGGATCTAAGTGTTTTCTTTCTTCACTGGTAGGGCCTCGTTTGCCTCGAGAGGGCTATTACAGGTTAGAGTTGCGGGGTGTTAGTAACTTTCCACCAAGCTTTGTCTCCCGCACTTAAGGTTTTGAAGAAAATCTGAGAGCTCAAGGTTCACCCAATGGACCCAAGGCTACTATGGATGACCGGGGCAAGCAATTAGGAAAGTAGACGTGAACATCTGAGGAGAAAGAAATCCTGCCACACGAAGACAAAATGCCCCCCCCCCCGAATTTAGGCATTAATTATTTTTCTTGTTTTAAGACTACAAAACAACGACAAATAGTTTTCTGTAGTGTTTTTTTTGTTGTTGTTTTTGTTTTCCCTGTGCAACTAAATTCCAGCGATATCTTTCGAAATAGGAACCACTGGCTGAAAAATTAAGAGGAGCCTTCCTACTACCTGTTTTCCTGAGCTTCATGGAGTCTTAAGACAGAGTTGTTCTCCCTAGGTGTGACCGAGCCTTCCATGGGTTCCTCTTGCGTCCCTTCTTCCCCGCATTGCTTCTTCCCCACGGGACTCCCAGGATTCCGAGGAGTTCAGAAGAGAACACTGACGCACTGTTCTCAATCTTCGAGACACGAACTTCAATTTAAAATTAAAGTCATAGGCAACTTCATTTTGAGGGGACTGACATTCATTCATAAACCAAACTGGGTTGTGATGGGGTGACAAGGGTGTTCAACCTCTCAATAAACGTATCCGGTATTACGAGAACTAATACCAAATTACTGGTTAATACCAAATCCGATATTGGGTATGACAATAATAAATATGTGTGTGTGTGTATTTCTCTGTGACTTAGGAATGGTGGTTCCAAGGATGGGATTGGCCCAAGTCCTAAACCTATTGTTTATTAAAAGGAGAAGGGGAAGAAGGCCTAAGTGTGTGTGTGTGTGTGCTTTTAATATAAAAACAGTTACATCCCACATCTTGTGGAAAGGATGAATCACTAAAGGAGGACAAGTGGGTAGCTAATGGAGGAGGGGTTGGGAACAATAACACCTACCTAACAGCTTACTCCCAAGTAAATTACAGCTGTAAAATGTAATTTTTCCCTTTTTTTTTTAAAAGATTAAATAATAGGTGAATATTTTTCAGGCAGTGAAAACTTTCTAATAGGGACAAAGTCAAAAGTCATTTAGGAAAACATTAATAAATTTGACCATATAAAATTTAAATGTATGTGTGGTAATTGAAAAAGGAAAAACATAGCAATTGAAGTTGAAAGGCAAGCCACACACTGGGAAAACTTACACTTTTACATGTTATAGACAGAAAAGTTAATGTAATAGGAGCTGTTACCAATGAATAAAGGCAAAAAGGTAGGGAAATATGCAAGGGACATAGGGAGGCATTTCATATAAAAAGAAATGCAAATAAATAAGTCATATGTAAAAAAATGTAGTGTAGTAATTGAAGAAAATTTTAAATAAAAATCATTTCATCTTTAAAATGACAGTGTTTACAAGGAAAAATGCACATTGTCATGCAATGTGAGAAGAAAGTAACTCTCACTTCTGGAGTGGTATAAAACCTAATAACATTTTGATGGAGAACAATTTATTAACATGTATCAAAAACCAAAAAATATTCATATATTTTGACTTCTAAATCTTAGGAAGCATATAAGGTACATATATTTACTTATATGCATGTTCATGGCAAGATTATTTATAATCAGAAAAAATGGCAGGTGTCTAAATATCTGTGAATAGAGGGTTAATTAAATAAAGTACATCCATATGGTCCTTTAATCAAAATACATTTATTGAGCATTTACCTTGTGCCAGATACTGTTACAGGCAATGGGAGTAGAGATGAATAAGCCACATAAAGTCCCTGCATTGTTAGAACTGACAATCTAGTTAGGAGGACAAATAATTAACAAGCATGTATTATGTCAAATAATGAAACAAACATAAAAGGCAATATCAGGTAATGACAAAATATATATTAACAAAATATTGAGCAAGTGACAGAATGAGTTTAAAATTTGGTGGTCAAAGAGGTCCTCTCTGAGGAAGTGACCTTTGAACAGCAACCTGAATGATGTAAGGAAGTAAACCGTGTGTGACTATCTGGGGAGAAAAATTTTCCAGGCAGAGTTTAATATAAATAAGGCCCTGACAACAAGCTAGCTAGCCAATGAGCAAGGGGGAGAATCATAGAAAATAAGAGCTGAAAGGAGGCTGGAGGACAGATCTTGGGGCATCCTAGTTAATAAACAAGAATTTAGTGGGTTTGTTTTTGAGAGTAGAGGAATGACATGACCTGATTGATATTTTAGGATTAACCTGGCTTCTGCATAGTGCAAAGGTAGAAGCCTCCTCTACTTAGTAGGCTATTATAAACTGCTGAGGCAAGAGATAGTGGTGCTTGGGCTAGAGAGAGTGGTGAAGGAGATGAGATGAGCTGAGAGTATGCATGCTTAAAGATCACATTAGAGATGGTCATTAAATGACATGAAAATGTTCATGTTAAATTAAAACCATTATGTACAGCATGATTTCACTTTTGTAAAAACAGTAATAATGATATACACACCTTAGAAGCATAGGTGCCAAAATGATAAAATTGTATTATATGTGAATAGTGAGTTAGCATTTGAGTTTTATTTTTGTACTTTGCATTTTCTAATTGCTCTAAAATAACCTTTTATTTTTGTCTAAAAAGTAAAATTATTTTTAGAAAAAATTAATAGAGCAGATTTCATTATGGACAAAGCAATAAAGATCTTCCTGGATTACTGAATCTGTTCTCATGATTCATATAGCATTTAATAAGCAGTCTCTAGAGCACTATTGAAGTCTTGTCATCCTATAGCTCTTCAAAACCTTTCTGAAATAATCATGCTGAAATGGCCCATGGTTTATCATTTCAACCTAGTTTTATCATTTCAACCTAGCTCATAACACGTGAATTAAAAGCATGTAATTCTCTTTAGCATTTAGAAAGAGTGGCAAACATGCATTCGATGAGAATAAGAGTATAATATTTAATAATAATATTATTACCTATTATGGCATATCAAATTCCCCAAAATTGAACAGCTTAAAACAACAAACATTTATCATCTTGCAGTTTCTGTAATTCAGTAATTTGGGAGTGACTTAGCTGGGTAGTTTTGGTTCAGGGTCTCTCATGAGGTTGCAATCAAGACTTCAACTTGTGCTTCAGTCATTTTAGACTTGATTAGGCTTGACTTGGGCTATTGCATCCACTTCCAAGACATCTCACTCAGATAGCCATGGAAAGAAAGCCTCCATTTCTTGTTGGTTGTTGTTAGGACATCTCAGTTACTTGCCACATGAAGCTCTCCATCGAACTGCTTGAGTGTCCTTATGACATGACAGGAAGCTTCTTCCCTGAGCAAGTAATTCAAATAAGAGAGGGCAAGAAGGAAGCCACAATGTCTTTTATGACCTAACCACACATCATCACTTCTGCTACATTCTCTTCTTAAGAAGTGAGTCACTAAGTCCAAACCACATCCAAGGAAAAGAACATTAGATTCCATCTTTTGAAGGGAGAATTTTCAAAGAATTTGTGTTCATATTTTAAAATCACCACAATATTAAACCATAATATAGCAATTAATGGATAGAGAATATTTGAAGTCACCAAAATTTACACACAAATTTTCACACAATTATTAACATGACTTCTTTTTTCTAGTAAATATGTATTACGGATTAGTTATCTTTGAAAATAATCACATGATAGAAATACATATAATCAGAAAAGAGTTCAATAAATATTTTTTAAAGTCCAGTCATTATTTAATTAGACTTGAATTGAACTACAAATGAAGAATAAGCAGAGTATTTTGACAATTATCAAGAATTGGCACAGAATATGACTCTGCTAAACAAAAGTAAAGAACAAGCTGGTAATTCATTTCTGTTAACACATTGACACTGAATGAACTTGGACCACAAGATAAAATAAAAGTTACTTATAGTTTCATTCATGAATTCACACAACATTAAGCATTATTCATCTGGCAGCATTTATTGAACAACTACATGCTAGTTACTGTATTAGGTACTGTAATGCAACTGTGTACTATTACTAAGGATGGCATTTAATGACATTTGAAATGCTTTATTTCTAAAAGAAGTTCAAATAGGTAAATTAGAAAAAAATTTAAACAATACAGCTTTTTATGTGATATATCAATCCAATATGCTAAAGTTGATCCTGATCATATTGATAGGAAAGTTAGGCAAAATATATTCAATATCAAACTATTTAATGGAACATGCAGAATAAGTAAAAGTAACAGAAAGTTTCCTGTTGTGAAATTGGTATACATATTTTTTAATATCTGTTGAAGGTTGAATCATTCACCCCACAAAAGACATGTTCGTAATCTAAATCCATGTTCATGTGGGTGTGAACCCATTTGTAATAGGACCTTTTGAAGATGATGTTATTTATTTTTTACTTTCTTAATTAACAACTTTTTTTCAATTTCACACACACACACACACACACACACACACACACAAAGAACAGAAAAGGGCAGGCAGCTCAACAAGTTATGGAAACATCACTCCAAAAAATTTATTTTTCAGGCACTTTCATCTAATTTTGAATGCTAACTCATTTGTTCCTCTAGTGTTCAGAAAGATACACAGATGAACAAGATTAGTTAAGTGACATAGTCAAGGTCTCCTTATTAATGAAAAAAAAACGAAGAGAAAAAATGCTTTATCATATTCATATCTCACAAAACCAAATCCCTCTTATCCTTTTTTTAACTTTTAACATTTATTTATATAGTACCAACTTTGGTTTTGCTACAAACACCTGTAGTAGAACAGTCCTGTATTTATATTATTATCTACAATCCTCATCTACTTCCAAAATCATTGTTATACATTCCCAATATTATCCTCCAGTTGTCCACCAACTAAGATTAATTTTCCTAGATTACTCATTTCAGCCACAATCACATTCACAAATTGTTTGTTCCATTCATTATAGTGTGTTACCATTGAGTCCAACCATTACCACATATTTACATTTGACCTTATTAAACATTCTACATAAATCCTGCATCTTTTACCCCTTCTCATCCCACATTCCATCTCCCACCATGAATTTGACGGTTCATAATCCATAATACTGGAGGGCTTATAAAGAAAGGAAATTCAGTCAGTAGAAACCAGAAATCCACATCAGAGGATGTAGAAGACAGAAGTCAAGGAAAGCCCTGTGAAGGAGGACTATTACCACGAGAATTCTACCAACCCCAGGAGAAAGCATGGCCTTGATAACATCTTGATTTTGGACTTCTGACCTTCAAAACCATGAGACAATAAATGCTTCTTGTTCAAGCCAACATATTGTGTGATATTTGACATTGCCAGAGCAAATTAAGACAATGCAATACAAATGCAATATTAAAATCTTGCTTTTCCTTTTGCCTCTAATACAGTTTTACAAGCCAAATATCAGTTTAATATCATTTAAGTTTTAATTACCTTTTCTCTCTCATTTTGAATGATAAAAACTTCAGGTGCTGTTTTGTTTATTCCCTACTCCATGGTAAAAATACTAATGAGAAACCTAAAGCTGACATCAAAGAACTTCAAAAATATTAAATTCTATTATATAGAAAGGTGTTAAATTACAAAATCAATATTAATTCTAATATTGATTAATCTAATATGATTAATATTTTTATAGGTATATCTTTTTCATATGATTCACTTTTTTCCCTCCCTTTGGATTTTTTTTAATTAGAGAAGTTGTAGGTTTACGCAAAAATCATGCAGAAAATGCAGAGTTCCTATATAACCCACCTCACGCACGCAGTTTTCCTTATTATTAACATTTTCCATTAGTATGGCACATTTGATACTATTGATGAAACAATACTATTATAATTATACTGTTAACAGTAGTCCATAGTTTACATTAGGGTTCACTGTTTGCATTGTACAGTTCTATGGTTTTTTAATTTTTTTTTATTCTGGTAACATATATAGAACCCAAAATTTCCCATTTTAACTATTTTCAAATATATAATTCAGTGCTGTTAATGACATTCACAATGTTGTGCTATCGTTACCACCATCCATTGCCAAAACTTTTCCATCATCCCAGACAGAATCTCTGTCTCAGTTAAGCTTTAACTTCCCATCCCAGCCCTCCATCCCAGCCCCTGGCAATCTGTTATCTAGTTTCTGATTATAAATTTGCATATTCTAATTGCTTCATATAAGTGAGATCATACAATATTTGTCCTTTTTTTGTTTTGTTTCATCTTTTATTTATTTTTAAAAGATACTTAGATTACATAAAATGTTACATTAAAAAAATATAAGGGATTCCCATATGCCCCATTCCCCAGACCTCCCACTTTTCCCCACATTAATAACTTCTTTCATTAGTGTGGTCCATTCATTGCAATTGATGAACACATTTTGGAGCATTGTCACTAAGCCTGGATTATAGTTTACATTGTACTTTACACTTTCTCCCACTCAATTCTGTAGGTTATGGCAGGATATCTAATGGCCTGTATCTGTCATTGCAATGTCATTCAGGTCAATTCCTAGTTCTGAAAATGCCCCCATATTACACCTCTTTTTCCCTCTCCCTGACTTCAGCACCTCCAGTGGCCACTCTCCACATCAATGATATAATTTCTTCCATTGCTAGAATACAATAAGTCTATAGTAGAATATCAGCAAGTCTACTCTAGTCCATATTTTATTCCCCAATCCTGAGGATTCTGGGATGGTGATGCCCACTCCACCTCTAATTCAGAGAGGACTTCCATCCATATGGCTGATGGATGGGACTCTCTTGCTTGCAGTTGTAGACTCTCTCAGTTCCTTGGTGTGGTGGTTGTCCATCCTCACCTCCTTGTTAGTTATCCTGGGTGAGTCCAATGAACTGGAGAGTAGATGTTGCAACACCGCTGACGCTCAGGGCCCAACCAGCAGACAGACAGCTCAGAGATTAAAGTCCCTTGGACATACACCTACCAACTCCAGCACCAACTATAGGTTCAAATAAAAGGGACAGAACAGACATGTGTAGAGAAGTCACATCTGAGTCCAACTCTGTCACACTTGGGAGCACAAACTTCAAAGTAGGGCCACTGGCAAGGCACCAAACTCCAGAGCTATCCTCCATGTCCGTGGGTCCTGGGTGTCTCCAGAGTCCTCAGGAGCCCCACTGTTTGGGGTAGTATCTACCCTGGCCATTTGTGAAATCCTGCTGAGACATGCATAAGCGTTACCTCTCTGATGACCTCCCGACTCACTTTAAAGTCTCTTAGCCATATACATTCATTGTCTTTACCTTTTACCCCTTTTATTCAAGGTCTTTTTCCAGTTGTATCATCAGCCAGTGCTTGGTAGTAATCCCTCGGTGCCAGGGAGGCTCATGCCCAGGAGTCATGTCCCACACTGAGGGGATGGTAATGCATAATATGCTGAGTTTGGCTTAGAGAGAGGCCACATTTGAGCAAAAAGGAGGCTTTAAGGAGGCAACTCTTAGGCACTCTCCAACAAGAGGCTAAGTTGCAAATTCAAGAGCAAAAGGCTCGCAAGCATAGTCATCAACATCAAGGGCCCATCAATGGACCATCTTTCTTCACTAGTCATTGTCCTTGCACTTGGGGGATTGATGTTTTTCCATTAGAGAATGTGCCAGAGCTCCCCAGGATGGGAATTCAATAATCTTTCAGTTGTGTGAATCTCCACCCACTGTGGCAATGCTCCATGAACATTTGAACATATTTATATACCTTATATGTATGCCAAGGTGAACTTCCTCTCACGTATCCCTCATCACTGACACCCCACCCCATTGATCCTCCCCTGCTGTAGTTGTAACCCTTCTGTGATCCAAAGTCCCTTCAAAAATGAAGCCAAGTATATTGTCAAATTCAATTAATAGGAAAATGAAATAAATAATGATAGGTTTAAACATAAGAAATAAAATACATAATAATTTAGAGAAACTAAAACTAAAATAAAGTAAAAAAGATTGGGACATTAAAAAATGAAAAACATAAAAAAATAAAATAAAATAAATTGTTTTTTGATGTTTTTCCTTTCATCTCACTGTAATATCAGTTGTCATGTATGTACAGTGGCATTTTCTTCCATTTCTTCCACAGTGTCTTACTTGTTTTTTATATATTGTCTTCAGAGAAGTTTTAGGTCACATTAAGGTTACATACAGCATATAGGGGACTCCCATATACCCAACATCCTCCCCCCTTTTTCCCCCTTCCCTGTTAATAATCTTTTTACATGTGGATGGTACATTTGTTACAACTGATGTGTAAATATTGAAAGGTAGCTACCAACCACAGTCAATGGTTTACATTACGGTTTACATTTTAGAACATATACTTTTATAATTTTTTGATGAAATTTAACATGGCCTGTATCCATCATTGCATGATCATGCAAAACACTTCCATTGCCCCCAAATACCCCCTCTTCAATCTCTTCTATTCCTCCCTACCCCTCCCCTGGGGGTCCACAGAGACCACCAGGCTTCACTCCTTGAAGGACAAGATTCTTAGATACTTGCAAAAACACTGAAGGCTGGGCACATTAGTCTGTCCTCCCCTATTAGGAACTGCCCATGCTCTCTAGAGACACACCCACCTCTGTTTGAGAACATATCGGGCCTCCACAGCATGGGAGTCCAACTCCTTCCCACTCATTATGTGGGTCTCCCCCCACTGATTCAGCACACTATGAAAAAAATGATTACTCTCACTTCTCTAGAAGACTGTCTCAGGTGTGCCCTGTCCCAAATGCCGCCCCCCCACCATTCAACACCCTAAACCAGTAAAGCTTCCTTGTATATTGCCAATAGAATTTTCTCAACATTGTCATTTCACCCACGTACCCACCTATCCCCAGGATTCACCTATTCCCTCCGCCAATCCTCCTCCCAGTTCCTTGGACCATCCAACCCATACTCCACACCCTACCCCCCTGTCAAGCTTGCACCTCCCAACCCAATAGTATCCCTACACCCCTGTCATATCTCTTCACTGCACAACTACTCACTTCCACCTTATCATAGATTTCACCCGCATGGGCGTTGGCTCACAACCTTCTCCCTTCCTATTTCCTATAAACCTATCTTCCGGACTATAGCTCTCTGAGTCAGCACGATTTGCTTAATTCATATCAGAGAGGTCACGTAATATTTGTCCTTCAATGCCTGGCTTGCTTCACTCAACATAAGGTCCTCAAGATTCATCCATGTTATCTCATGCGTTAGTAATGTATTCCTTCTTACAATTGAGTAATATTCCATTGTATGTATATACCACATTTTGTTTATCCATTCATCTGTTGATGCGCATTTGCGTTGATTCCAACTTTTGGCAAAAGTGAATAATGCTGCTTTGCACATGGGTGTGTATATATCTTTTTGTGTTCTTGCTTTCAGTTCCTCTGGGTATATACTAAGCAGTGGAATTGCTGGGTCTAATGGCAGATCTATATTTAGTTTTTTGAGGAACCACCAAACTGTCCTCCACAATGGCTGGACCATTCTACATTCCCATCTGCAGTGGATGAGAGTTCCCATTCCTCCACATCCTCTTCAACACTTGTTGTCCTCTGTTTTTTTAATGGCTGCCAGTCTAATGGGTGTAAGATGGTATTTCATTGTAGCTTTTATTTGCATTTCCCAATAGCTAGTGATGTTGAGCAGCTTTTCATGTACTTTTTAGCCATTTTTATTTCTTCAGAAGTGTCTGTTCAAATCTCTTGCCCATTTTTAAAATGTATTGTTTGTCTTTTTATTTTTCAGGTGTAGGATTTCTTTATATATGCAAGATATTAGGCCCCTATCAGATATATGGTTACCAAATATTTCCTCCCATTGAGTAGGCTGCCTTTTCACTTTCTTGACAAACTCCTTTGAGGTGCAAAAGGTTTTAATTTTGAGGAGGTCCCATTTATCTATTTTTTTCTTTCACTGCTCATGCTTTGGGTGTGACGTTCATGAAGCCATTTCCTTTTACAAGGTCCTGTAGATGCTTCCCCACATTATCTTCCAAGGTCTTTATGGTCTTGGCTCTTATATTTAAATCTTTGATCCATCTTGAGTTGATTTTTGTATAAGGTGTGAGATGGTGTTCCTCTCTTATTCTTTTGGATATAGATATCCAGTTCTCCAAGCACCATTTGTTGAAGAGGCCATTCTCTCCCAGTTGAGTGGGCTTGGTGGCCTTGTTGAATATCAGATAGCTGTATATGTGAGGATCTATATCAGAGCTCTCAATTTGGTTCTATTGGTCAGTATGTCTATCCTTGTGCCAGTACCATGCAGTTTTGACCACTGTAGATTTATAGTATGCTTTCAAGTCAGGTAGTGTGATTCCTCTGATTTCATTTTTCTTTTTTGATATGTCTTCGGCTATTTTGGGCCTCATGCCTTTCCAAATAAATTTCATATCTAGTTTTTCCCAATTCAGTAAAAAATGCTTTCTTGATTTTTATAGAGGTTGCATTAAATCTGTATATTAGATTGGGTAGGATAGACATCTTAATGATGTTTAGTCTTCCTATCCATGAACAGGGAATATTCTTCCATTTATTTAAGTCTTCTTTGATTTCCTTTAACAGTGCTATGTAGTTTTCTGTGTATAAGTCATTTACATCTTCAGTTAAGTTTATTCCTAGGTACTTGATTTTTTTAGTTACTATTGTAAATGATATTTTTCCTTGATTTCCTCCTCAGATTGCTTGTTATTTGTGTACAGAAATGCTACTGATTTTTGAGCATTGATCTTATAGCTTGTGATTTCACTGAACTCATTTATAAGCTCTAAAACCTTGTTGTAGATTTATCCGGGCTTTCTATGTATAGGATCATGTCGTCTGCAAACAGTGAAATTTTTACTTCTTCCTTTCCAATTTGGGTGCCTTTTATATCTTTTCCTTGCCTCAGTGCTCAAGCATGTACTTCTAAGACAATGTTAAATAGGAGCAGTGATAGTGGGCACCCATCTTGTTCCTGATCTTAGAGGGAAAGCTTTTAGGATCTCACCATTGTATATGATGTTAGCTGTGGGTTTTTCATATATGCCCTTTATCATGTTCAGAAAGTTTCCTTCTATTCCTATCTTTTGCAGTGATTTTAACAGGAAAGGGTGCCTTATTTTCTCTAATGCTTTTTCTGCATCTATAGAGATGATTATGTGATTTTTTTCTTTTGATCTGTTTATGTAGTGTATCACATTGATTGATTTTCTTATGTTGAACAATCCTTGTATACCTGGGATGAAACCCACTTGGTCATGATGTATAATTCGTTTGGTATGTTGTTTAATACGATTAGCAAGTATTTTGTTGAGGATTTTAGCATCTAGGTTCATCAGAGAGATTGGTCTGTAATTTTCCTTTCTTGTGGCATCTTTGTTTGGCTTTAGTATTAGGGTAATGTTGGCATCATAGAATAAGTTAGGCATTGTTCCTTCTACTTCTTTTATTTTGGAAGAGATTAAGTAGGGCTGGCATTAGTTCTTTCTGGAATGTTTGTAAAAATTCACTTTTAAAGCCACCTGGTCCTGGGCTCTTTTTAGTTGGGAGGGTTTTGATGACTGACTCTATCTCTTTACTTGTGCTTGTTCTGTTGAGTTCATCAATTTCTTCTTTCATCAATGTAGACTGCTTGTGTGTTTCTAGGAATTTGTCCATTTCCTCTAAATTATCCTTCTTGTTGGCATATTATTTTTCACAGTATCCTCTTATGATACTCTTTATTTCTGTGGGGTTGATGGTGATATTCCTTTCCTCATTTCTTATTTTGTGTATTTGCGTCTTCTCTCTTTTTTTCTTTGTTAGTCTAGCTAAAAGTTTGTCAATTTCATTGATGTTCTCAAAGAACCAGCTTTAAGTTTTGTTTATTTTTTCTAGTGCTTAATTATTTTCTATTTCATTTAGTTCTGCTATAATCTTTATTTCCTTACTTCTACTTCCTTTCAGGTTGGTTTTTGTTCTTTTTCTAAATCCTCCAGGTGTGCAGTTAGAGCTTCAATTTTCTCTCTTTCTTCTTTTTCGATATATGCATTTATGGCTATGAATTTCCCTCTCAGTACAGCTTTTGCTGCATCCCATAGGTTTTGATATGTTGTGTTGACATTTTCATTCATTTCAAGGTAGTTACTGACTTATTTTGAATTTCCTCCTTGACCCACCGTTTGTCTAAGAGTGTGTTGTTTAACTTCCATATCTTTGTGCCTAATCTGGTTCTCTCTGGCCCTTACTGATTTCCAGCTTCATTCCATTGTGGTCAGAGAAGTTACTCTATATAATTTCAATCTTTCTGAATTCATTGAAAATTTTTCTGTGGCCTAGCATGTGGTCCATCTTGGAGAATGATCCATGTGCACTTGAGAAGAATATGTATCCTTCTGTATTTGGGTGTAGTGTTCTGTATATGCCTATTAGGTCCAGATCCTCTAATATATTATTCAGAGTCTTTGTTTCTTTATTGATTCTCTGTTGAGATGTTCTGTCTAATGGTGATAATGGTGTATTAAGTTCCCCCTTATAATTGTAGTGGCATCTATTTCTCCACATAGTTTCTCTAGTGTTTGCTTCATGTATTTTGAGGCACCTTGGTTAGGTGTATAAATGTTTATGATTGTTCTTTCTTCTTGGAACAATCCCTTTTACTAATATATGGTGTCCATCTTTGTCTCTTACAATAGTTTTGCATTTAAAGTCTATTTTGTCTAATATTAGTATAGCTACTCCTGCCCTTTTTTGTCTATTGTTTGCTTGTAAAATTGTTTTCCAGCCATTCACTTTCAGCCTCCTTGAATCCCTGGGTTTAAGGTGGGTTTCTTGTAGACAGCATATAAATGGGTCATATTTCCTTATCCATTTTGCCAATCTGTGTCTCTTGACTGGTGACTTTAATCCATTAACATTCAGTGTTATTACTCTCAAGGAATTACTTACATTAGCTATATTTTCTTTGGGTTTATGTATGCCATATGTTGTTTTTATTTCTTTTTGTCTTTTTAGTTGTTCTTACACTCTCCTCCAACTCTCTCTCTCCTGTTTTTTCCCTTCAACCTGCAGAACTCCCTTTACTATTTCTTGAAGGGCAGGTTTCTTGTTGGTATACTCTCTTAATTTCTGTTTATCTGTGAATATTTTGAACTCTCCATCATTTTTTAATGCCAGCTTTGCTGGATAGAGAATTCTTGGCTGGAAGTTTTTTCTTTTAGTCCCTTGACTATGTCATACCACTGCCTTCTTGTCTCCATGGTTTCAGATGAGAAATCAGCACTTAATCTTATTGAACTTCCCTTGTATGTGATGGTTCTCTTTTCTCTTGCTGCCTTCAGTATTTTTTCTTTGTCTTGAGCATTAGACAGTTTGACAAATATATGTCTTGGCATAGGCCTGTTGGGATTTATACTGTTTGGGGTGTGCTGTGTTTCCTGGACATGTATATCCATCTCCTTCAATAGGGTTGGGAAGTTTTCAGCCATTATTTCCTTCAACACTCCATCTGTCCCCTTTTCCTTCTTTTCTCCCTCTGGGATGCCTATAATGCATATGTTTGTGCATTTTGTGTTGTCGTTCAAATCCCCAAGTCCCTGCTGGATTTTTTCTATCTTTTTATCTATCTGTTCTTCTATCTGTTTGATTTCATATGTACTGTTTTCCACATCGCTAATTCTTTCTTCTGCCTGTTCAAATCTGCTGTTATGTGATTCCAGTGTCTTTTTGATTTCTTGGATTGTGCCGTTCATCACCATCATATCCGTTATCTTTTTATGTGTGTTTACAATTTCTTCAGTATGTTCTCCCAGTGTCTTCTTAATATCCTTAATCTCTTCCTTCACTTCATTAAGCCGGTCCATGATATTTGTTTGGACAGCTTTGATTAGTTGTTCAATGTTCTGCATCTCTTCCTGGTTTTTAGTTTGTTCATTGGACTGGGCCATATCTTCCTGTTTCTTAATATGGTTTGTAATTTTTTGTTGCCCTCTGGTCCTCTTTTTATCTTGATGGGTTTATTCAGTTGATTAGCTTCTCTCTCTATTCCAGAGTTTTATTTAGCTGCTGGTTTTGTGTGTGTGTTAAGTTTTCTCTTTGACACTTTGTTCTTGTTCTATTTCCTTGCTGTTTTCTCTATTCCCTTGTAGGAAAATTTAGGGCCAGAGAAAGCAGAATAGATAAGAAAAGAAAAAGGATAATAGTAATAATAATAGTAACAGTTAGAAGAGTGACCATATAAGACTTAGTAAAATGAATATTTAATTCATGTAAGCAGTGCAGAGTAATAGGAATAAAAAAGTGGAGTACCTCCAATGAAATGGGAAACTGAATACAGAAAAATATATAGAATGATTTAAAAGACCAGAATGATGTGAAGAGAGAGAAAGACAAAAGAAAGGACAAAAAGAAAAAAGTTAATAAAAAAAGAAAACAGAATAGACAAGATAGAAATAGAAACCAGAAAAATTGAGGGCTAAAGAAAGAAAGGTGGAATGTAAGAACCATAACAGAAAGCAGAAGATAAAAAGATGAAGGAAGGAAAAGAGATAGCATTGGTAGACAAAATTAGTACACACAGAAAATGGGAAATCAAGGAAGAAGAAGCACAACAAAGAAGAAACAAGCCAGTAGCACCATCTAATTTTAAAAGGGGGGGGGGTGGAAGAAAGAGGAAGGAAAAACAAGAAACAAAAAAAACTCCCAAACAAACACACAAGCAGTCAAACAAAAACTAAGGAAGAACAGCATTCCTTCTTAGGCCTCTGTGAAGCTTCTCAGGCTGCTGGTGCTCATCAATCAATTACCCTGCAGCCTTCTTTCTGCAAGTTTTGAAGCAGGTTTTAGCAAGTAAACTAAGTTAAAAAAATTTTTTTAAAGTAACCTTTTTTAGGAAAAATAAGGGACCCAAGGGAAGCTAATACAAAAATAACATCTATGTTTTCCCTGTCCTAAAGTATCAGCTGGATGTTTGATATCCCAGTGGGCCACTACCCTAAGAGGAGCTGGGAATCAAACTAGGGACCTTGTATATTCAAGGTGGAAACTATTCCACTGGGCTACAGTCTCTCTTTGGGTCAGTTAGCTCTTTAGAAAGCTATTCAGTCACTTTCCCTCCGGCAGGTTTGACTCTTCTAGGGCAGCAGGATTCAACAGGCTGTGGGAGCAGATACCCCCTCCCCTCTCCTGCTGTGATTCCGTTCCCTTTTGAAATTCAAATGGGACCCTGGTGACTGTATTCTCAACCCTCTTCTAGACCACCCCCTCTTTCCAGGGGACCCTAAATAGGCCTTGGACCCCTCTCAGCCCTTTGCCAGAACCCTCCCACTCTCAGAGAATGCTCCCTCTCACTGGGTGGCCAGCTGGAGTCTGGTCTCACCCTGGCCTTTTGCCCTGAGGGTGGTGCCTAGTCATCTTCGGTTCTAGCCACAGGGCTAAAAACTCAGGGTTTTACCAAGAGCAATCTTCCTGTCCAGCTCCCTCCAGGTTGATGCCCCAAAGGCTCCTGCTCTGTGGGATCCCAGAACAGCTCACTCGGGCAGGAAATTGTCCCCACTCAGCTGTCTTTTGCGAGAGAGATGGTGAGCGTCCACTTAAACTGACACCATCTTGCCCTGATTTCTTGAATTTATCTAATTCAAAGAGCTATTACAGCTGTTCTGTTTCTGCCTACAAGACAAAGAATTCTAAAGCCATTGTCTTTAAAGCTGCTTCCCATTTCAGTGGCAGACCTGTGCCTACTCTCCACCCATTACGCGCTATTTTATTGCATATGTATTAAACGGCTTTACTCTGACAATTTGTTTTTTTAAAAAAAGTATATCATTCATACATGAACATACATAAACAATAAGTGTTTAGTAAACATTGAGAACTTACAAAATAAGCATGCATAACCTCAAACAGGGCTGCCATACATCACCCCACCACAATACCTTGCATTGTTCTGAAACATTTGTAACAAATTATGAAAGAGCATCCTCAAAGTATTACTACTAACTATAGTCCACATCTTACCCACCCACCCTATTATTTTTTTGTTCATAACCCATATAATTTATCTAAAGTGTACAATCA
>JAQZBX010008022.1:29259-42305 GCA_029593785.1 Cabassous unicinctus | reverse complement strand
AACCTCTGCTGTGCTTGACTAAGTTAATGTTGATTGTAACATCTTATGTGGTATCTTGTTTTCTGAATGGATATATCACAAACAAAGTAAACTTAGAAACTAATATGTGTTTGAACTGGGACAGTGGGGCACATTGTGATGTTATAGCAAGTATGGCCACTGAAGCTGTGTTGTATCTTTTGTTATAGGATTATTAAATGAATCTGGTGGTCTGTGTTTGAAGAGTAATGCAAAATACTGCTTTCCTTTTGGATTATAAAACAGGGCATTCAAGTAATTATAGACTTCCAAATAAAGTACTGCAGAAGTTATAGTCGCATAAGATCATGACCTGGACATGTAGGCGCCTATGCCTGTCTCAGACCCAAATGTTCTTTAAATCATTCCATGATATCCCCTTTTCATTAAAAACAAAACAAAAAAATATCTTGTATATGGCCCAGCACTTTCACTTCTTGGTGTATAACCAATAGAGATATATACACATGTGTTCAAGAAAAGTTAAAAAATATTCATGGTTAGCACTATTCATAATAACCCCTACTGGAAACATCCCAAATGTCTAATCATAAGTATACGAGTCAATAGGTTTGAAACATGCTAACAGCCATCTAATCCACACTTCTATCACAATATAATTTATTTCTACCATACCAGAAAGTTTTTACATACCCCTCTTAGTTAATGTCTCACATCCAGAAAACCTCACTTTTCAGTTTTTTCATTATAGTTTAGTTTTGCCTGTTTTAGATCATAAGTGAAATCATTAAAATATGGAGAATCAGAACTCCATAGTCTTTCACCAGAAAATTCTTATAAAGTTTCAAAAATAGTTTTACTAAAATATCAATAATGTGTTTGCCAAAACGTCGTTTATAAATACCTAAATGCATAAAGCTAACTGAACAGAAATAAAATTAATATTGTTTTACCATGGTTATGTATTTTCATATTTTTTCCATACTTTGTTATGGACACCTTTTCATCCATATCTTGATAGTATATTACTGTATCATGGTTTAGATCATAAGTCTTAGAAATGTTTCTACAGTTTAATTTGGATTACAATTATGTATCATTCAAACTTTAATCAGTGATTAATGGAAGAATATATAAAGTATCTGTATCTTAGGATTCATTCAATTTAATAATATTCATTCTGTATATACATGGTTGATACTTTCTGTGTTTTTCTAAAGTATTCATTTGGGTCAAATATGGACATCAATAATATCTGAACTCAGTATATTTTGAAGGAATTGATATGTCAGTGGATTTTCTATAAAATAGTGTGCTCATTACAAAATTAGAAGAAAACTGGTACAGTGCTAGAGTACACTTTTTACCAGTAGACTTTGTTTTTACAAGGTATACTTACAGTGCTAAAGGGTTTAACTTTAAATGTAGAATAGTATTCATTTACTTAAGCAGTACTACTAATAAATACTACATAAAAATACAAATCTAGGATGCCAATTACTCTATATTTGAAAGATCAATCACATATTATTTTTTACTACTTTCAACTGAGGGGAAGGAATGTCTCTATGATGGTTTTAATTATCATAACCACACCAATGAACATTTTTCCTATATATATACTCTTGGAATAAAGATTCAGATTTATCATTTGGTCTTGAAAATAACTTGCAAGTCCAGATATGTATTTAAATAAAATAAATCTATCACTGTGTTGATATACAAAGGTTATAAGTTTTTCACTGAATTTCCAAATCTATAATGAGACATTTCTGATGACCTTTGTAATTATTCAGATTATTGTCCAGCAAATTATTACTTCCCATCCTCCCATTTGAGCAAAGTACACCTCGTCACCCCATTGAGGTTGTGATGAATAACATAACTTATGTTGGCCCATGGAATGTTGACATATGTGACTGCAGCAGAAGCTGCAAATGCATTTGCAATATTTGGCTTGGCCCTTGTGCTCCAGTGATAACCTCCATGAGAAGAGCATGGCCTCTGTAACTGTGACCTTCAGCCTTGGCTCCAGAACAAACACATGTGGAGTAGACCTACACTCAACCTGCAGGCTGGATCCAAATCCAGACAAAATGCAGCCTGATGCAGAGCTGTGCAGTTAATCCCTGCCATGAACAGTTCAACTGCAGTCAACCTGCAGGCCCATGAGTGTGAGCCTGAATGTTCACCATTATACGTCACTGTGATTTTGAAGTTAGATATTATGCAACAATAACTAACATAATTTTATACCTAATTAATACTCAGTTATCAAGTGGGAGATATAGAAGCAAAATAGGACATGATCCTTTCCTTTTAAGTTGCATAATCTGCTTGGAGAAGTAAGAGGAAAATGCAGGAAACTGGTGAGGAAAACAAGGTTATTGTTGAACCCAGTATTAGTTGGTCAAGAATAGAAATAAGGTTATTTTGTAGGCTAAAACTCGTTTATGAAAAGTCTTGGAAAATTAGATCGGTAGGCTGTTCTAGTTATCTATTGCTGCATAACCAATTTCTCTAAAACTATAATTGATTATTTTTATTATTATTTTTAAAGATTTATTTATTTATCTCCCCTTCCCCCATCATTGTCTGCTCTGTGTGTTCTGCTGTGTCTGCTTGTCTTCTCTTTAGGCATCAATGTGGAACCTATCCTGGGACCTTCCGGAGTGGGAGAGAGGCGCTCAATCTCTTGCGCCACCTCAGCTCTCTGTACTGCTGCATCTCTCATTGTCTCTCTTCTGTCTCTTTTTTTTTTTTGCATCATCTTGCTGCTTCAGCTCTCCGTGTGGGCTAACACTCCATGAGCGTCAGCACTCTGCGTGGGCCAGCTCTCCGCTTGGGCCAGTTCACTGCACGGGCCAGCTTGCCTTTCACCAGGGGGCTCTGGAAATCAAACCCTGGACCTCCCGTATGGTAGACAGGAGCCCAATTGCTTGAGCCACATCCACTTCCCTATAATTTATTATTATCTTTAATTTTTCTGTGGGTTAAATTGGCCCAGATGAGCAAGTCTTACTTGTGTCTTTCATGTGGTGGCAATTGGATGTCAGCTGTGGTGCCATCATCTGAAGGCTTAACTAGTTGGATACCCAAGAGGGTTACTGCATGGTACTTTATGCTAACTCTTAGTTAGAAGCTCATTTGGACTATCCATTGTAGCATGTACACATGGCCTCTTTACATGTCTTGGGCATCTCACCACATGGTGGCTGGATTCTGAGAGGGAATGTCCCAAGAGCAAGCATTTCATGATACCCTGGCAGATGCTTCAAGGCTTCTGAAGACATAACTTCAGAACTCCCAGAATGTCACTATCGCCACATTCTTTTGGTCAGGCAAGTCATGAAGATTAGCCCAGATTTAAGGTGGGGGAACTTAGACCCTGTCTCTTCATGTGAGGAGCAACATGTACAAACAGGTGGGAAGGAATTGATAATACCCATCTTTGAAACCTATTTTACTACAGAGGTTTTACTTGGTTCAATTTGGATAAACTGCTTTATCTATACAGAGCCCATATAATTTGACTCTCAAACTAGGGCATTTTTGAGAGTAAAAGGGACACTAAATATGAATAAAGTGGAACTTGTTAAATAAAAAACTTGGATGCATTATCACTGTGTTGATTAATAAGCTATTATGTATTAGTTCTAACCCACAGGGCTGTAGTTCTGTAAACCACTTTTCTCCTTTACCATCAGACTTCATTTTTTGGATGTGCCACTAGGGGGCACTAAATGAAGGCCTGAAAGGTGGAGGAGGAAAAGACTTGTTCCTTCCTATTCTTGTTAATGTTGTCTCAGCACAGTCGAAATAGTTGCGGTAGGTTCTAGTTCCCAGGTTTGATTTTTCCATATTCCCAGAGCAAAGCTCAATGCACTCTGTCAGATATTATCAACACCAGCAATGACAAAAACCTCCTTTTCAGAGATATAAGGCTCAGCAAGGAAGAGACTCTTCTATTAACCCCAACATTTTCCCTTTGTTCTCAGCCCCAGAATTGTGGCCTGCTCATCTTAGTCCCCTTTAACTGATTCCTTATGTTTAATTCTTTCTATTAAGAGAAGGGTATTGTTTCTGTTTTCCTACCTTAGACTGATACAGTTATCATATATGCCTGTCTACTTTTCCTGTCTTAAATAGATCATATCAACCCAAAAGTTTTACTAAATAATCAGAATTATATTGGCAGTGTGTGGAGCATTAGATAATTTTTAAAAAAATTCCAGGAACATCTACACATTGCATAGAATAAACTTAGAAGTACTGAAACACCATTTAAATGCAAGGGTTGGGCTCAGAGGAATATGTTCTGATACAACTGTATTATAATTCATTTAGTTATTAATCACTCTATCAACTTATTTTGTAATCTGTATATGGCAATAGATTCTTTAGTATAGAAGAAACTTATAAAACAGTCAATCACTGATAGCACTCACTGATAGTAAGGTGGTACTATGCTATTGTATGCATGAAATAATTTTCACTCTTTGATTATCTTATTAATAGATAGTAAAGGATATTTAACATGGTATACTAAATCAGAATGTTTCAGTATAAATCCAGGATATAGGAAGCAGTTATACAGTGTGACATTTTGAAATTCACTTATGAATCCCCAAAAGAAAAAAAAAAGATTATGTTCTTGAACTAATCCATTCTTGTAGATGTGGGGCCCTTTTGATTGGACTACGTCAGTAAGGTGTGACTCAGATTGGGTCTCCATCCTTTTCTGCGAACTTTATATAAACAGAGACACACAGAGAGAAACATAAGAAAAGGGAACTCGGCCATTTTGATCCTGCTATGTGAGAGAGGACTCCAGTTTCACCTACAGCTGCAGACAGTTAGAGAAGCCCAAGAGCCTGAGAGAGGTCCCAGAGTTTGGAACCAGCAGAGCATAGAGATATGGAAAGAGGTCTCCAAGGAGCTGGGCCCACGGAAGAGCTCTAGGCTGAGGAGATAAGCTAAGCTATATGCCTGATACCCCACAGCTGAACTTGGGAAGGAAGTGGAGGAGCTGAGACTGAGAGAGGAGACCTGGAAAAAGACAAGACCTGTACCTGATCACCCACACCTGGGTTCCAGGAGATGGTGAAGGCAGGGACCTCAGCAGAGATGGCTGCCATTTTGCTTCACCATGTGGCATACCTCATGATCATCAGTAGCTGACTTTGGTGAGAAAGCATCTCTGCTGATGCCTTGATGACATTTCATGGCCTCAGAACTATAAGCTTTTATCCCAAATAAAATTCCCATTGTAATAGCCAATCCATTTCTGGTACTTTGCATCCATAGCCTTGTGGCAAACTAAGACATGCAGTTAGCAAATAGACTTTAGTAATTTATATTCCACATGGAAACCTCTTTGTAGTTAATTTTAGTGAATCAATCCCACTCGTGTGACATAAACAGCAGATGTATTTTCTTCTAAGGCTAACTAACTATATTTAGAGAAGCAAAGCAAAATATAAGTGGAAATTTTGATGTTGCCAATTTAAAGAAAACACCTTAAAGATTAAATTTAAGTATGGATTCTTTGAAAAACATTAGAAATACTGCACCTTCCTGATTCTCCTAAAAATTTTTAGCAGTATGTCTGCTTTGCTAAGTGAATTCCATGAATTGTAATGGTAGAAATCTTCCTAATATTTTATCTTGAAATTGCTAGGTTTTGTTTTTTGTTTTGTTTTGTCTTATCTCTTCTTTTCACAATAGAACAAGAAATCATACTGACCCAGGTGACCACTTGATTCCCTTTATCAGATAGGCCAGTTGGAGTTCATGCCAGTTTTCTTCTTTCTCATTCAATGGAGCTGAAATACTACTGCAGATACACAACAAACATGTGTTTTAATGGTTCTTTTATGAAAAGTACTATACATCTTTCATATGAAATCTGTTTATTTAAAAGGATTTTAAATTGATATTGTCAGATGCCCTGCTGTTACAGTCTGCCACTTAATTATGCTATGGCAGCAGGATCTACCTATATTCTGTAATAGATTATATCAGCAGGAGACATAACAACATAATTTTAAAAAATAGCATCTAATGATTTTGTTTTTTTCAGTCAACAGGAGGGGAAGCTCCCTATAGATATGCAAACATGTGTCTACAAAGGTACAGGCAATTTGTCAATCGATAGTTATAAACCCTTGGTAAAATAGTCAAAGCTTTCAGGGATTCAAATAATATAAAGGGATAGAGAAACGGTGTTTCAGGTAGAGAGAAGAAAATATGCATTTGAAAGGAGGGAAAGTAAAATTCAGCATTTGGGAGTGGGTCACTAAAAACTATGAGTCCATGTTTGGATACCCCAGTCCTTCTGAATTTTGTTGAGCTGTATCATTTTCATGTTTGCCTTTTTAATGTGAGTCGAATAAAAATGAGAGAAAATTAGCTGAAATTGAAATATATATATATATATTATTTAGCAATTCTGTAAATGATATTGGGGAATGATATTTTCTGAGTAAAATGTACCATCTATGCTTTATATGACTGGTGAATATCAAAGGACCACAATCTATTTACTGCTAAAACTTAATTATAAAGATCTTTAATTATTTCTTTAGTAAATCAGAAAGCTGTGAGGATCTTGCAAGTTGGCCAGGTTTTGTAGAATAATAACAGGTTCAAGGTAGAGGTTAGAAGGGGTAGGTGACCCAGAGGCTGCTGTTGCTCTGAGACTACAGTCGCTCTACAGAGGAGATACTCAGAAAACATCATTGTAAACCTCTCCCCCAAATTGCAGCCCCACTCGCTTACCAAGAAAATGCACTAATCTTGCACTGATGCACTGGGGTTCCTGACGATGGCTGGCAGTCACTCTCCTTGTCTCTAGCTTACCCATGGCTATTAATCCACATGCTCCCCAACTACTACACATTTTTGTCCTGTGTGTTTTATTTTAGTATTTAGCTACCATAATCTCATCTCTTAAACTATCCTAGGGGGTGATTCTATTTTTTTCCTCCTTTGATCATATTTTTATATTATTATCAAGACCATGTAGAAACGATGATGATATAAAATGAAGCTCTACTGTTGGGGATTTTTATTACATATATTACCACTTTGGGGGGCAATGTCTGTTTTTCTGTGTTTGTTTTTTTAAATTTAGGTAACTCTAGAATTATATTCTCTGTAAGAGCTGTCCTTCTTATGAAGTGGAATAAATGATTTTGAAAGGAAATAAATGAATTTTAATTGCAGCTCTTAGAGGAAAGTTTAGTAAATATACCTGCCAGGTATACTGTAAAAATCTCATTTTCTCTCATTAGTTTGGGTAGTTTACAATGGAAATAAAATGAAATTTTTAGTTATTTATTCTCTATATATTAGTTTGGCTATTACTATAGCTCCTCTTCTCCAGCAGCAAAAACTATGTGTTTTAGAAACATTTTCAAATTATTATCAGGAAATTTGAATGTGGATCAACTACATAGTCTATTAAAAATGAGGAAATCTGAGGGGAGCAAAATAAATGAAAGTAAAATAGATTTAATGTATCTGGAATTAATAAATTAGAGCCAACAGAATTAAACTCCATGTAGAGGGCATCTGGGTCTCATTGCTTAATAAAAATCCCAACCCTCTGCAGGTATCAAACAGGGATTTTCATGCTGTGCTGAGGTTAATATTTAGGGGATGGGACAATGTCTACTTTCTGTTTCAGCTTTATAACCTGATTTTTGTAACTTTAGGGAAAAAGTATATGTAAAGTTTGATATATTTCTTTTAGAGCACCATTAGTTCAGTTGTTCTACATCCTTTTACACAAATGAAAATACAGTGAAAGCCAATCAGAAGGAGAGAAAGACTCCCAGAATTTTAAAAATTCTTCATGGGTAGTTTTGTCTTGTTTAGGATAAGATTAATGACATTTTACCTATTCTTGGTGTGATTTGAATCCCTAATGTCTCTTTACGTAATGAGAAATTTGTTAGACTACAACATAAATTATGTACCTGCATTTCCAAATCTGTACAAATATTTTTATGAAAAAGTGCCTCTCCAATAAGATGGCTGATTCAACATAATTACAATAAAATTGTTTTTCAATATACCTGTAATATAATTAGTGATAATATACAATTTCTAGAAAACCTTATCACATCTGCAAAATATATTATATAGGAAAAGCAAAACTACATAAAGGAAAAGAAAACAATAAAAGATAAAACTACTATAGTTTCTAAGGAGAGAATTGAATAAATGGAAGGATAGTATATTCCTGGTTGGGGATGCTCAGTAGTATGAAGACTTTAATCTATTCCAGAAATATATACATGTTTAATTGTATTACAGTTAAATAATTCTGAAACATTACTAAATATGGGACTAAAGTTATCTGGAAAAACATATTGAGAGAGAGAATATAGAAATGAGCAATGGCCAGAATATATATGACAATAGAATTCTGATATACAACCTCTCCAGCAACTAGCACTGAATGTTCAGGACTTGTTCAATTTCTCCCAGCTTCCAACTCAGGACCAGCCAGAGAAAGTCAAATATGCTCTTCAAACCAATTGCTTAAGATGCCCACTTCAAGTTAGCCTGCCCCAATTTCCTATGTCACCAACATCTACTCAGAGCATTACTGAAGCTTTCTTCCTGTTTTTATTTTTTCACTATAAAAGTTTCCTATGGCCCTACCTGCTTTTAAGCCTCTGTCAAACACATGTGATGGTGGCTAACTCCCTTGGTACAGGAAGCTCTAAATAAATGGGCTATGTTTGTTCTCACTTGGATGGTCTTCATTTATTTCCACAGTTATCCTGAGGTTTAACTGATATACAATCTACACTGCTTGCCATGCCTTCAACCAGGAGTGTTACTCTCAAAGAAGTAGTAATATGAGACTTGTCTCTACAGAGATACCTTAATTCTATAAATCACCAAGCCCAGAAATTCTGACTCAGATTCAAGGACCAATATGAGGCCACCTTTGATTATATAGGCATTTGATCTGGGAGAATTACTTATTGTTTATATAAACAATCAGATCAGTGTTTCCACTGGTGCAAATCATACAAAGAAAAAAAGAACTTTAAGAAACTTATCACTAATTCTGGCATACATCATTAATGATACAATCTCTGCCCTAGCTGGAATACAAATCAGTCTCAACTCATTGGCATGTATAGAAACATACAATCATTTTACTCTAAATTTCTTCCTGGCTACTGATGGTGTCATCTGTGCCATTGCTAATACTGTGGTACTTGATAAATAAAACAGGAAAGGTAGAACAGGTTATACATCACCTTAATGAAAAAGGTACTTGGTTTTTTAAGGTTGACCTTTATGGCCTATGGAATTTGTTCTTTTGTTTTAAGTTGGTCAATGGGGGTTCCTGGTTCTGAAGCATCTTAAATAAACTATTAATTGTTTTTGTTTTTATCATAATGATTATACTGCTGGGCCATTGTATTCTACTCAGAACCTTAAACGTTCCTACACAGCTGCTCTCTTGTTAGATGATCACCACGATGATACAACAACAGAAATGTCAAGAAGATCTTGTGATAAAATGAAACAAGAAAATGGTACAATCCCTGAGTAGTGAAAATCTGGATCTATATCCTTCCCTGAACTGGTCAACCTTTCACAAGTGAGAGATGAAAACAAATGAGGACTTAAAGACTGAATATGCAAATAGACAATGGCCAAACCATACATGATAATAGAACACTGACCCCTAATCTGCAGCAACTAGCCTGGAACAGCAAACCATAACCCCTACAGCACCCAGTGAAGACTGCCTGCCTCTCTCTCTCTCTCTCTCTCTCTCTCTCTCTCTCTCTCTCTCTCTCTCTTTCCTTTTTTTCCTGCTGCTTCCAATTCAAGACCAGCCAGAGAAAACCAAATAATATATTCTCCGAATTATTCCTATAAGATGTTCCACATCTAGTTTGCCTGCCTCCAGCTTTCCCAAGTAAAAAGTATCCAATCAGAGCATCCCTGAAACCTTTTTTTTTTCTCACTACAAAGATTTCCCACTCTCTTGGCGGCCTTTGTGTCTCTGTAAAACATAAGTGATGGTTCTCTTGGAATTGTAAGCCCTGAAAAAATGTTGCTGTGTTTTCTTATTTAGGTGACCTTCATTTATTTACACATTGTACATAAAAATAATAATGGCAATTTTAGTTTTAAGGTGTGATTATTTGAAATTTATACTGCAATATAATGCTGGCTTCCTAAAAGGAATTTTGAGTTTTCTTTTTTTCTAAATGTTCCAAAATTTATCTGTGAAAGAGGCTAAGGGTTTTTTTCAGAATAGCTTTTTGTTATCTTTTTTAAAATGTCTTTTTTCAATATATATTTTTTTCAATCTCTTCCATGACTCTATATTTGCTTTTATGTCTATCCTGGGAACATTTTAACAAATCACTACTTCTAAGAATATTTGCAGTTTCATCCAGAGTTGCAAATTTATTCAAGTCAACAAAAACTAGTTGATTTGTTTTGAAATATAATGATTACAATTCCTTCTATTTTGTATTTGATGAATCATTTATTTTTGTACTTTCTCTCCCTCAATATTTTTTCTGTTTGGGAGTTGTGAGGTAATAATCAAGATAATTATTTGTGGAATCAGGAGTCCAGTTCAGGCAGTTAACCCCAAATTCTGCCAATTGGGTCAATTAGATACAGTTCTGTAAAAATCAATGCCTTTTTGAGAACTGGAACTCATTTTAGTTTTATTAGTTATTTTTTGTATCTATTACTTGATGAGTCATATCTTCCTATATTCTTATTGAAGTTTTCCAAATGATACATCTTAATATTATTTCTGTAATGATGGAAGAAGTAAAATTGAATTAGATTCAAAGGGAAACAAAAGAGATGTACATGGGATGTTGAGCATAATTAAAACTTGCCTAATAGGAAGGTGAAAAAATATAAAATTTGAAATGTTAAAAGAAGATGGATATTGGTTCTCTTTATTTTAAAGGCACAATTAGAAAGAACTTGAGACAAATATATAGTGTGGCAGGTTGAATTATATACCACAGGAAAAAGTATGTTCTTAATCTTAATCTATTCCTTTGGGTCATAGTAATTATATTGTAAATAGGACCTTTTGAAGATGTTATTTTTAGCTAAGGTGTGGTCCAACTGAATAGGATTGGGCCTTAATCCTATTAATGAAAGCTTTATGAAGACAAAGCCACGTGAAGGAGAAGAAGCTGGAAGTCAAGGGAACCTGGAACCAGAAGAGATAGGAAAGGACATTGCCATGTGAAGATGAAAAGCCAAGGAGAGCTGGCAGCTAGGCCCACAAGGCCAAAGCCCTAGAGAAACATATCTAAAGTTTCATGTCATTTATGTATTTCTGTGAACTTTTCCCTTTAGATTTACAATAAATATTCAAAGTTAGAAGCAATTTAAATGAAGCACAAAATATTTTGTCATTACAAATGTTAAAGTACAAATGGTGAAACTCGGCGAAGGTAAAGTCATGAAACAGAGTTAAAAATTTTTCAGAAAAAAATCAAGTTAAGTGGATTTGAAAATGCAACTCCTTATAAATTCATGAGTAATTATTAAGTATTTTGAATAAGTCAAGAGTGGCAAGTGGTGAAAGGGATGGATTAGAAGGGACTCAGAAGAGGGGCACTTCGACATTCACTGGTTGACTGATCTGTCTTATAAGCTCTATCTAAAATTTCATGGCAAAAACGTTAATTTTGAACCAGTAGAACTAGTTCAAACTTTTCATTTAACAAATAAGAAAAACAGGGTCCAGAGATGTTTAGTCATCCAACTAGGGACTCCAGCAACTGTGCATCAATATCAAGCTAAAATTCTGAGTATTTTCCAATGCAGTAATCCTTGTATATTCTGAGATTCATCATTTGGAATTTCCCAATATATTACCATGTCTCAGACACTGCAAGTATAAGCAAAGTATTCTTGCTTTTTAATTTGTTGACTGTTCCTTCAATCTGCTAATTTGGTTTGATTCCACAAATTAGAAAAGTATGTCTAAAAAAATAAAATAAACATGTCTAAGATAATTAGCTTTTCTGCCAGAATTGCCAGAGTTGAGGATATCGGAGATAAATTCAATAGTAAATTTGAAAACAAGGCAAGTGATTTTGAGTAGCATTTCTTGGCTCATGATGGTTTGACAGACATTACTGATACTACTCAGTTATTCTTTATTCAAGGAGTTAATGCCAAATTCGATGTGACTGGATAGTTAGCATCTATGAATAGTCTGTGTGGAACAACTCTAGGTAAAAATATTTTCAAAGAAGTTGAGAAAATGTTAATTCATTATTACCCGAAGTGGACTCTGCTAAGATGTATTACAACTAATGGTAGTAAAAATATGTGTAGAAGAGAAAAACATTTATTTTGAGAAATTTGTGAAGCTTGTAAAAAGTCTGCAGAATGTGGTTCTCAAGTGTCACAAAAAATGATTTTTTTTGCTATTTCATAAGCTTTTTTTATGTTTTATGTTTTATTTTTTATTCCAGTAACATGCATACAACCTAAAATTTCTCCTTTTAACCATATTCACATATATAATTCAATTCTGTTAATTTCACTCACAATGTTGTGCTACCATCACCACCATCCATTACCAAAACTTTACAATAAACCCAAATAGAAATTTGATCCAAATTAAGCATTAACTCCCCATTCCCTAATCCCAACCCAGCCCCTGGTAATGTATATTCTAGATTCTAATTTCCTGAGTTTGCTTAGTCTAATGAGTTCATATCATTGAGATCATACAATATTTGTCCTGATGTGTCTGGCTTATTTCAGTCAACATATTATTTTAAAGGCTCATCCATGTTGTCACATGAACCAGAACTTCATTCCTTTTAATGCTGAATAATGTTCCATGTCTGTTTATACCACATTTTGTTTATCCATTGATGGACACTTGGGTTGCTTCCATCTTCTAGCAATTGTGAATAATTGGTGTGCAAATACCTGTTTGAGTCCTTGTTTTCAATTCTTTTCAGTGTATAACTAGTAGTGGGATTGTCAGGTAATATGGTTCTATACTTAACTTTCTGAGGAACCAC
>JAQZBX010008022.1:0-29159 GCA_029593785.1 Cabassous unicinctus | reverse complement strand
TTATATTCTGGATATTAAATGCTTATTGGATATGTAATTTTCAGATATTTTCTCCCATTGAGTAGGCTGTCTTTTCATTTTTGTAATAAAGTCCTATGATGCACAAATTTTTTAAATTTGATGAGTTCCCATTTATCTATTTTTTCTTTTGTAGCTTGTGCTTTGGGTGTAAAGTCTAAAGAACCATTGTCTAACACAAGATCCTGAAAATTCTTACCTAAATTGTCTTCTAGGATTTATATCTTCCTGGTTCTTATATTTAGGTCTTTGATCCATTGTGAGTAAATTTTTGTATATGGTGTAAGATAGGGGTCCTCCTTCCTGGTTTTGCTTATGTATATCCAGCTCCATCAGCACCATTTGTGGAAAAGACTATTATTTTTCCCAATTGAGTGGACTTGGCAGCCTTCTCAAAAATCATTTGGCCTGGGAGTAGATATAGCTCAAGTATTTGAGCACCTGCTTCCCATGTACAAGGTCTCAAGTTCAATCCCCAGACCCTCAAAAAAAAATCAATTGGCCATAGATGTGACGGTCTCTTTATGAATGCTTAGTTTGATTCCATTAATCTATATATCATTGTGCCAGTGCCATGCTGTTTTGACTACTGTAGCTTTGTAATAACTTTCAAAGTCAGAAAGTGTGAGTCTTCTAACATGATTCTTCTTTCTAAAGAGGGTTTTGGCTATTCACCATTTACCTTTCTAAATAAATTTGATAATTGGCTTTTCCACTTCTGCAAAGTAGACTGTTGTAATTTTTATTGGGATTGTATTGAATCTATAAATTATTGTGTGTGTAATTGACATCTTAACAATAGTTGTCTTCCAATCCATGAGCAAAGAATGTCCTTTCATTTATTTAGGTGGCCATTGATTTCTTTTAGCAAAGATTTTTAGTTTTCCATGTATAAGTCCTTTACATTCTAGGTTAAATATATTATAGACATTTGATTTTTCAGTTGCTATTGTAAATGGAATTGTTTTCTTGATTTCCTTAGATTGCACATTACTAATATATAAAAATTTCACTGATTTTTGAATGTTGATCTTGTGTCCTAACACATTGCTCACTTCATTTATTAGCTCTAGTAGCATTGTTTTGGATTTTTTAAGATTTTCTGATATAAGAAAATGTCATCTGCAAACAGTGAAAGTTTTATTCCTACTTTCCAATTTGGATGCCTTTTATTTCTTTTTCTTGCCTAACTGTTCTGGCTAGAACTTCCAGCAAAATGTTGAATAACAGTGGTGACAGTGGGCATTGTTGTCATTTTCCAGATCTTAGAGGGAAAACTTTCTGTCTTTCACCATTGAGTATGATGTCAGTTGTGAGTTTTTCACATATGCCCATAATTATGTCAAAAAGTTTCCTTTTATTGTTATTTTCTAAGTGGTTTTATCAAGAAAGGATGCTGGATTTTGTCAAATGCATTTTCTGTGTCAATTGAGATGGTCATGTTTTTTTTTTTCCCCTTCATTTTGTTAATAATATAGTATATTACATTAACTGATTTTCTTCTGTTGAACCACCCTTGCAAATCTGGGATAAAACTCATTTGATCACGGTGTATAATTTTTAATGTGCTACTGGATTCAATTTGCAAGTATTTTTTTGAGGATTTCTGCATCAATATTCATAAGTGAAATTGGTCTGTAATTTTCATTTTTTTTAGTATCTTCATCTGGCTCTGTTCTTGGGGTGGTGTTGGCCTTATAGAATGAGGTAGGTGGTGTTCCCACCTGTTCAATTTTTTGGAAGCATTTGAATTGGATTGGTATTAATTCTTCTTGGATGTTTGTTAGAATTCACCTGTGAAGCCAACTGGTGCTGTGCTTTGTTTGTTGTGAGGCTTTGATGAATGACTCAGTCTCTTGTAATTGGTATTTTGTGATCTTCTCCTTCTTCTAGAGTCAATATTGGTTATTCGTGTGGGTCTAGAATTGTGCATTTCTTGCAGATTGTTGAATTTGTTGGCATATAGTTGTTCAGACTATCCTGATCTTGTTTATTGCTGTGGGGTCAATGTTAATGTCCCTCACTCATTTCTGATTTTATTTATTTTTGTCTTCTCTCTTTACTTTCTTTGTCAACCTAGCTAAGAGTTTGATATCAATTTTTTAAAAAATTTTTCAAAAAACAAATTTTCAGTTTTGTTAATGCTCTCTAGTGTTTTTTATTCTCTATTTCATTTATTTCTGCTCTAATATTTGTTATTTCTTTACTTCTGCTTGATTGGGGTTTAGTTTGTTGTTCCTTTTCTAGTTCCTCCAGTTGTGCAGTTAGGTCTTCAGTTTCAGCTCTTTCTTCTTTTTAAAGTAAGCATTTAGGATTATAATTTTCCCTCTCAGCACTGTCTTCACTGCATCCCATATGATTTTTTAAAATTTTTATTAGATAATTTTATTGAAATATATTCATATACCATACAATCCATCCAAAATGTACAATCAATGGCTCTGAGTATAATCACAGAGTTGTGTATTTATCACCACAAACAATTTCAGATCATATTCATTACCTGAAAAAGAGAAACAACATACCTCTTAACACCCCTTATTACTGACATTTAGCATTGGAGTGGTAATTTTGTTACAATTGATGAAAGAATATTAAAATATTACTTTTCCTATAGTCCACAGTTTGCATTAGGTGTGTTTTTCCCATACACCACCTTATTATTAAAAGCTTGTATAGTGACATACAATTGTTCTAATTCATGAAGGAATATTTTTATATTTGTACTATTAACCAGAGTCATTGTCCACACCAGTGTTCTCTGTTATACAGTCCAATGTTTGTTTGCTTGTTTGTTTTTAATTAGAAAAATTGTTGGTTTTACAGGAAAGTCACACAAAAATACAAAGTTCTCATATATTCCCCTTTTTTTGACACTTTGCACCAGTGTGGTACTTTTGTTACAATTGATAAAATAGTATTGAAATATTACTTCTAACTATAGTCCATAGCTTACATTAGGTGTATTTTTCCATATACCCTCCTATTATTAACACCATGTAATTGTATTGTACATTTGTTATACTTCATGGAAGAACTTATTTATATTAGAACTAACCACAGTCCATCATCCACCACAGGGTTCACTGTGTTATACAGTCCCATGTTTTGTATAATCCATCCAAAGCCGCTCAATGGATTTCAGTATAATCACAAAGTTGTGCTGTCATCACCACAGACAATTTCAGAATGTTTTCACTCTGAAAAATCCCTTACTCCCTTGTACCCCTCTTTCGTTGATCCTTCATATGGATATAGACCATTTATTGCAATTGATGAAAAAGTATTATAGTATTACTGTTAGCTGTAGTCCTTAAGTTCCATTAGCTGTATTTTTTCCATATATCATCATATTATTAACACCTTGTAATAGTGATGTACATTTGTTCTAGTTCCTGGAAAAACTTTCTTGTATTTATACTAACAACATTCCTCATCCACCATTGATTTCACATTGTTATACAGCCCCAAGTTTATCCTCTAGATTTCATTCTAATGACAATTACATCCCTGGACTACCCCTTTCAGCTACTATCACATCTATAAATTGGCCATGTTAATTATACTTACTATAATGTATTATCATCATCTCTATTCATTTCCAAACATTCACAATTAACCTCATAAAAAATACTATAGACATTAAGCATCAGCTTCCTGTTCTCAACCCTCATTCTATCTCCTAGTAACCTATACTCTAGGTTTTAACTCCATAAGTTTACTCTTGTATTTAGTCCACATTAGTGAAACCATATAATATTGTGTCTGGCTTATTTCACATAGTGTCCTTAAGGTTCTTCCCATGTTGTTTGCAACCCAACTTCATTTCTTTTTACAGCTGAATAGTATTCCATCATATGTTTATTCCACATTTTGTTTATCCATTCATCAGTTAATGGACACTTACATTGTTTCAATCTTTTGGCAATTGTGAATAATGCCACTATGAATGTCAGCATGCAAATAGCGTGTGTCCCTGCCTTTTCTTATGAATATATTCCATAAGTTTTGATATATTATCATTATCATTTGTATCAAGATATTTATAGATTTCCCTTGCAATTTTCTTTGACCCACTGATTGTTTAAGACAGTGTTTTTGTTTTTTTTTAACTTCCATGTATTCGCGAATTTTTTAGTTCTCTGCCTGTTACTCATTTCCAGCTTCATTCCATTATGGTCAGAAAAAGTGGTTTGTACAATTTCAATCTTTAAAAAATGTATGGGTCTTGTTTTGTGACCCAATGTGTGGTCTTTCCTAGAGGAAAATCCATGTGCATTTGAGAAGAATGTATATCCTTCTGTTTTGGGGTGCAATGCTCTGTATATGTCTGTTAGGTCTAATTCATTTATCATATTATTCAAGTTTTATGTTTCCTTATTGATGTTCTATCTAGATATTCTAACCATTGATAAGAGTGGTGTATTGATGTCTCCAGTTACTATTTTAGAAGTGTCTATTTCTGCCTTAACTTTTCCAGGGTTTGCCTCATGTATTTTGAGGCACTGTGGTTACGGGTATAAATCATTATGATTGTTCTTTCTTCTTTGTGGGAGAGAGCTGCCATTTTACCCTGCTTTGTGAGAGAGGACTCTAGGATCACCTACAGCCACAGAAAGACAGGGAAACCCCAAGAGGTCGAGAGAGAGGCCACAGGCTGGAATCAGTGGAACAGCCCAAAGCTGAAGAGATATAGCTTGGGGACAGAAGAGCCATATTGCCTGATCACCCACAGCTGAACTCAGAGAGAAAGTGATCCTCTAGGAGAAAGCAGAGACCAGCTGCCATTTTGCCTTGCCAAGTGGCAGAAGTCTAGGATCTACCAGCAACCTACCTTTGGTGAGATAGCATCTCTGATGATGCACTGGTTTGGACATTTAATACAGCCTCTGAACTGTAAGATTTTACCCTAATAAATTTGCATTTTAAAAGCTAACCCATTTCTGGTATTTTTGCATTGGCAGCCTTTTGCAAACTAAAATACTACCCTACCTTTTTTTTGCTTACTATTTGCATGGGATATCTTTTTCCATAGTTTCGTTTTCAATCTATTTGTGTCTTTGGGTCTAAGGTGAGCCCCTTGTAAACAAAATTCTATCAGCCATTTTATCCATTCTTGTGATCTGTATCTTTTGATTGGGGAGTTTAATCTATTAATATTAAGTATTATTACTGTAAAGGCAATACTTACCTACTCTGACCTTTTGTTTTTATATGTCATATCTTTTATTGTCCTTCTTTTCCTTTATTGCAACCTCTTTTTCTGTTAAGTTGCTCTTTTGTGATGTATCTGACAGTTCCTTTTCTCATTTTTTTTCTGAATATTTTAAAAATAATTTCTTTTTTGTTACCTGGGAGCTTTTTTTACACAGCCTATATCTATAAGTTACTAATTTGAAAAGATGCCAACTTCAATAGCAAAAATGTTCTCTGCTCTCATTTCCCTTTTTATATTGTGTTTGCCCCACATTACCTCTTTATATTTTTTGTGTCCATTATCAGGAAATATGCCTTTTTCTTGTCCAATTGTATTCAGACTCTTATAGGAATTAAAGAGTGGAGTTGTACATTAAGGATACAGTACTATTGGGTATTGAATTTACCCTTTTAGTTATCCTTACTAATGATATTCTTTTCTTAGCACTATTCCACACTGCTCTCTCCTGTCTTTTCCTTTCAACTTGCATAATTTCCTTTAGTAATTCATGTAGGGCAGAAGTTTTGTTTATGAACTCTCAGTTTCTGCTTATCTGTGAATACTTTAAATTCTCCCTCATTTTTGAAGGAAAGTTTTGCTGGATACAGAATTTTAGGCTGGCAGTTTTTCTGTCTCAGTACCTTAAATATATCATACATTTAGCATACTGCCTTCTTGCCTCCATGGTTCTTGAAGAGAAATTAACAGTCTTATTGAGGATTCCTTGTATTTGACAAATAATTTTCCCTTGCAACTTTCAGAATTTTCTTTATCTTTGGCATTTAACATTCTGATTATTATGGGTCTTGGAGCAGGTCTATTAAGATTTATTCTGTTTGGAATATGTTGCACTTCTTTGTTTATGTATTTCATACAAGTTGGGAAGTGTTTGGCCATTATTTCCTCAAATATTCTTTCTGCACCTTATCCCTTCTCTTCTCCTTCTGGGACACCCATAATGCATATGTTTGTCTGCTTCATGCTGTCACTCAAATTCGTGAGACACTGATCATTTTTTTTCTATACTTTTCTCTATCTGTTCTTGTGATTTTATGATTGTCCTGGTCTTCTAGCTCACTGATTCTTTTTTCTGCCTGTTTAAATTTGCTGTTGTTTGCTTCTAGTATATTTTTAATCTCTAATTTTTTTCCTTTCATCTCCATAATTTCTATCAAGTTTGTTTTTATACTTTCAAATTCTTCCTTATGCTCACACTTTGTCTTCTTAATATCCTTTATCATTTATGCATATTTTCCTTCATCTCCTTGAATTCATTTAGGAGATTTCTTTGAACTTCTTTGATTAGGTGTTCCAAATTCTGTGTCTCCTTTGAAGTTTTCATTTGTTCATCTTGGAGATTATTGTTGATTTCAATTCCACATTTGTGGAGTCCTTCAGGCTCTATTGTTCTCCAGAGTTCTAAGCAAGTGGGTCTTTGTCTTTTATTGGTTGATTCTAAGGGGAGATTTTTCCAGGGGATGTCTTATATAGCCATGTTTATGTCATAGGGTTTCTGTGACAGTTAAATTGGATAATCTATATAAAGTGCTTTGCACATTTCCTGACATAAAATAATATGTTCTTGTAATCAGTAGTAGTAACTATGGGAGACAATGGTCATATGTATCAATAATTTGAATCCACTGAATAACTAAGAATTTTAAATCACTGAAAATATCTTCAAGAAAATAATTTGGAGAGTTGTCAGTAGTTTATATCATACATATATATGATTCTTCATAAAAGATAATGAGAATATACTTATACTTCCAATTCTGGCTAAGATGGAATGGAATAACAAGAACCATATTTACCTTCCCTTAAAAAACAACTGAAAATTTGGACAAAATATATAAAACAATGGGTTTTATGGTATTATACATCAAACTGTACAGGATAATGATTCCTGAAAGATGGGAAACAAATGATATTAGTTCTACAATTGCCTCAGCTTTCAGCCTATAGTAAGTTTCTAGCCTGCAACACAGGGAGAAGGAAATCATGTAGGAAAGTTCTCTGAGATGATGAGATGCAGTTGGGGTCTATACAGTTGGTGGGTCTAGAGTTCACAAGGTAGAGTGTCAAAAGAAAGAGCTACACAGACAGATCTCTTTGGAGAGCTGAAGCAGAAAAACCTCACCATGGGTTTTCAGGTAAGCATTGATCTGTACATCCATGTGGTAAAAGTACCCATGGCTGGGGAAAGAATGACCAGAAAGATGCAGGGAAAAATTCTCAGAGTGCCCAAAGCCCAGGGGTAGATAGTGTTCCTACCAGCCAGAGTGGAAAAAAATCATAATTCACGAAGCATTGAATAGAGTGTACAGAAGAGTGTTGCCTCTGTAGTGAGACAAAATTAGACCTAGAATAAATGCTTCTCTGCTTAACAAAGCTTTAATATAAAGCACAAAAAGATTAAAATATTTCCAAGCAAATTAACTGCATTTGAGAACACAGGTGAGGAATATTAATAAAAAAGGCACCCTAAAAAGTAAAATTTGCTATATATGGTATTGAATAAAAAAATCCATGATGCAAAAAAATAATAAATATGACCTGAAAAGATGAGAATAAAACAAATGCTAGAAGCAGACCCCAAATTATGGCTATGTATTTTATTGAATATCCATAAAATTATAGGAAAATGAGGTTCTTCTAGAATCAGTCAATGAACTAAATGCTTGCAATCTGCTTTTATGGAGATTTGAATGTTTTAAAAAATCAGTTAGAGAGACTTCTGATTTCAATTTTGACATACAAAGAGTTTAGAAGTTGACACTTTCACCCTTTCGGAAAAAAAAAAAAAGCTGGGTAAACTGAAAATCAATGATTTTTCATGAGCCCATTAGAGAACTGAGATTGCAGGGCCAACTACCACTGTGAAATTGGGAGCCAGATTCATCCAGAGACACAGAAACTGAGATCTGTTTACTTGGAGCAGAAACAGCTGGAGCCATAAACCCTTCAATGGTAATTTTAATGAATTGCTGTAGGCTGAATCTGAACAAGCAGGTAAGTGAGAAACTCTTAGGGGCTGCAGTCTTAGGAGGGTCGCATACATTTGTGGAATATCCCTGTAGGAACGCTATCAGATTCTCACACTGAAGATCACAGAAATATTCCCTCCTGTCTCTGGCAGTAGGAGAGGATGATTAGACATTGGAAAATATGCACAGACCCTTCCAGAAGACATTAGTAAAAATTAAGGAAATTTGAATAAAATGTAGATTTTAGTTAATAATAATGTATTTAGGGGGATGGAGGTGGCTCAAATGGTTGGGCACCCATCTCCCAAATGGAGGGACCTGGGTTCCATCCTCGGGACCTCCTGGTAAAAATAAAATACAAAAAAAAAAAAATAATAATAATAATGTATTGATATTCATTCCTTTGTTATAATGAATGTACTTTATGGACTTAAAGAAACAAAGAAGACAACAGACACAGCAAGTGCAAACAACGAGGGGGGTGGGAAGAAATACATAAATAAGTTAAATTTAAAAAAAGATGTTAACGATAGGAGATGGAATATATGGGAACTCTACTATTTTTTCAAATTCTCTGTCAATCTAATAGTATTCTAAAAAAAAGTTTACTAAATAAAGCATTTTAAAAAGCATTATAAAATGTCTTTAACAAAATCAAGTAATCTAATTTTCAATATAACTATGGATACCTCAGCCATAATTTCCTTTCTAGGGCAGCGGAGTTCCAGATTTGGAATGATAATGAAATGTAAACTGAGGAATTTGCAGATTTATATTTGCATATTAGTCCATGGCATTTGGAAAGTATTTATTCTTTGATTTTTAAAATTCAATTATTGTTTTTTAATGGATTACCTATGTTTACTTATCTTTCAGTAAAATACTGTTTAGGATACAAGGAAATCATAATCATGGAGCTGGTCAGGTGAAACAGCTGTTTGGTGAAATAAAAGTGTAGAATTTATTTAAAAATGATATATCCTTTTAATCCCTATTCTTCCCCAAAGGGAGCATTTAAGGATGATTTGAGGTATCTATAGTCATGACAAAGAGACTAAAAGCATTTATCATGTAGTTGCATCGGCTTCCCTTTAATTTCTAGGTTTTTGGAAAAATAAATTATGGGGTATTTTAATTTCTTTGTCTGCTCCAGCATATACCATGAAATGGGTTGGTTTAAACAATGGGAATTTTTTAGCATACAGTTTTGAGACCAGGAAAATGTCCCAATTAAGGTATCAATCAATGCTTTCTTCCTGAAGACCAACTGCCAGTGATCCTTGTTCCTTCTGTCACATGAAACAGAAGAAAAATTGAAAGCAAAGACACAAACAGCTATATGAACACCAGTGTTCATATTGGCATTATTCACTATTGCCAAAAGTGAATAAAAGCATCAACCCAGGTGCCCATTAACAGATGAATGGTTAAACAAAATGTGGTATATACATACAATGGAATATTACTCAGCTGTAAGAAGGAATAAAGTGCTAACACACAAAATAACATGGATGAATCTTGAGGATCTTATGTTGAGAGAAGCAAGTCAGGCATTGAAGGATGAACAGTACATGACCTCACTGATATGAATTAAGGAGATTGAGCAGACTCAGAGAGCTATTATCTGAAAGACAGGTTTACAAGAAATAGAAAGGGAGAAGAAGGTTTTGAGCCAATACCAAAAGGAAATAATCTCTGGTAAGGTGAAAGAGTGTAGCTGCGTATTGAAGGGATATGATAGGAGGGCAGGGATATTATTGGGTTGGGTGGTGCAGGGTTGACAGGTGGGTAGATTAGGAAGGATGGGTTGGATGATCCAGGGTACATAGGAGAGGTTTGGGGGAGGGACCAGGTGAACACTGGGGATTTGTGGGTATGTGGTTGAAAGTACAAAGTTGGGTATGCTTTTATGGTAATATGACAAGGAAGGGTTACTGGTTTAGGGTGTTGGATGTGTGTGCGGGGGTGGCATCTGGGACAGGGAGCACCTGGAGCAGGCTTCTAGGGAGTATGTGAGTGATCGTTCTGTCATAATGTGTTGTATCAGTGGGTGAAGACCCACATAATGAGTGGGAAGGAGTTGGACTCCCATCCTTGGAAGGACCGATTTGTTCAGAAATAGGCCGGAGTCTCTCGAGAGCATGGGCGGTTCCTAACAGCGGAGGACAAACCAGTGTGTAAAGACCTCAGTCTTGTTGCATGTAACTATGAATCTTGTCACCCAACGAGTGAAGCCAGGGGGTTGCTGTGGGCCCCAGGGGAGGAGGAGGGAGGAATAGAATACATCGAACAGGTGATATTTATTGGGCAGTAGAAGTGTTCTGCAGGATCTTACAGTGATGGACACAGGACGTGGAAAATATGATCAAAATTTACAAAAGCATACGGTCTAAAACGTAAACTATTACACAAACCATTGACCATGTTTAGGAGCTATGTTTCACTATTTGTATATTAGTTATAACAAAGATACCATCCACATATAAAAAGGTATTAATATGGGTGGGAGGAAAGGGGGAGGTTGGGTATATGAGAGTCTCCTGTATTCTGTGTGTGAGTGTGCTGTGACCTAAAACTTCTTTGAAAACAAAATGAAAAATAGTGAGACACTGGTGAATAAGTAGAACACACGGAGAGGGGTTGTAGCTCAGTGGTTGAGCACCTTTTCACAGGGTTCCGGGTTCAATCACTGATACCTCCTAGAAAAAAAGTAGAGCATGTTTAAAGACACTGAGGTGGAACAGAGAGTAAGTATCTGATTGCGGAAAAGGTACAAAGATTTGATATGCTTCAGGGCAATTACTAGAGTTGAAGCTAAAGATGCAAGTGGCAGTCAATTTAATCAACCAGTAACAATGTACAAGTTATGAATACTTACTTCATATTCATTATTAGTATAATGCCAACAGGTATTCTTGTCATTTCATCATATAACAAATTCTGTGTCATTGCTGAATTAGAAAACAATGACAATTTAGATGTAATGGCTAATTTGGATGTAATTTCTTAATACATTCCATTGATCCAAATTATTCAGAACCTGGATTCCTGGCTGTGCAGGAGGGGAGAAATGAATGAACAAAATTGTTTATTTTTCTCATACACAGGATTCTAGTAACTGGGTGGAATTGAAGGGTTGGTGCTCACTCTCTGTAAGCTGTAGAATGTAGAGGGGAAGCCCAATTTACTTAAACTGTAGGTCCTTTAGTGAAGAAAATGCTAAAAGTTTCCCCAGCTGCTGAAAATTTATAAGACTGTCAAGTATTAACCTGCACAAGAACATTAAGATAGCAGTCTGCAAAGCATAGTTGGTATACTTTGATAATGATGGAATTCAGCAGGCTTGTTCTTATATTACACTTTTTAGGGGAAGACTAGTTGATATTTTTCTACATAGTTACTCCAAGCAAAAACCTTGGAATAACTAGATACTGTAGCAAAACTTCAGAATTTTTTTAAAGTAATGTTTTTGTAAACATTATATGATTTCAAATGTATGTAGCCTTTGGTGTTATATTATTAATTGTTATTATGAAGTTCATGTCTATAAACTGAGGGACTACTATGTCCAGGATTGTCCTAGGTCCTGCTGAGGTGGTGGACCAAACAGTCCCATCACTCTCATATAGGTTGTTACCTTCTGCAGATATTCCTCCCTAACAGGTACGACTTCATCCCCAGTAAAACAGCTATACAATAGTGGCAGAGAGGGCTAATACTGTCACTAATCTTGGAAAATAAAATATACAATTATAGAATTATGGATGGTCAGGTCTTATCCAGCCTCTTTCAAACAATGGGCAAGATAGCCAGGAGTCAGATTTTCTGTTCATATGCTCTATGGATCTCTCTATGGTTAATTACATCTCAGAAAGAATATTTAAGCCAATCTTCTTAAATCTGGAATGTTTATTTATTGTGGATAACCAATATATTTCTATTAAAGCCTACTTTTATTGAACTTGTAAAGGGGAGCTCCATTTTTTATCAGTTCTCATAATATGGAATCTAATGCAGGTGTCTAAATATCCTGAAGGTTACATAACTTTATATGCATACACTACAAGATAATTGAATTCTTAGGCTACTTTACAGCTTTGTTATGTTCTAAGGAGAGTGAGTCTCCAAATTCTTTTTTGATAGTAGAAACAATCTCAGAAAAAACATACTCCACAGAGAGATTCATTTCACACATTTATGATTTCTTAGGCTATCAAATCACAGGAAAGTACGGATTTGAGATGTTAATGACTTCAAGTAGGAGATGAGAGCTGATTACTAGAAATATTCAGAACTCTGTTTATTGTAAGTCTCAAAGACTCTAATTCTAATTTCCTTGGTTGTAAATGGAAAGACAGGCATTTAAAATATAAATGAATTTTATTTCCTTCAAACAATGCTGGATTTTTCACCCATACCATCATTTACTCTGGCAATATCCCCCACTATTTTCATGAAGACTCTAAGAAAGAAAGTTCAAGGAAGCTTAATGTTATCACAACAGGAAGGTCACGTGGGAACAAGATGATTGTTACAACAGAGCAAACTGACCTGACCATATGGCCAATTAACTGGGAATATTTATTAAACAATAATCTTTAGCACTTACATAATATACAAATCAAAATTGGAACATAGCCAGATGTGGGGATGTGGGAGATCATCCCACATATGTTGTCAGTTATTTTAATAGTAGAAAATGATATTGTTAAGGATTTGGCAGAAGACCAGTGCTACCACCCTGAGCTAGCCCAGTTAAAGGATTCTCACCGTCCACTGGCTGGTACTGAGAATGACTGATGCAAACATAGTTTGAATTCCAGTTTTCATTGACAGTGCCAGTGAAGCCTCGCCTATAAAAAATGTTTTATTTCCCATATCAAAGGCCTGAATGGTGTGGGAGACACCTTTATTGTCTCATTTAATATGGAGAAGGAGGCCAAGCCTAGAAGCCTCTGTTTCTTGAGCTCCACCCTGCTGCTCCTGGTGTAGACCAGGCTCTTGGGGGTGATATCCAGCCTGAGGACCCAGAGCTGGAGATGGCTTTTACATACACCTAGTGCTCTGGGTCTGCCTCCATCTTTCCTTGTGCAGCCCCAGTAGGTTCACCATCCAGAGACGACAGTACAACCAGTACATGGTCACATCCACTGAGAGCAGACTCAGGTAGGTTGTGTGTGTCAGGATGGTAGTCCTTCCCCAGCACCTTCAGACCCCTCTCATTTAATATGGAGAAGGAAGCCAAGCTTAGAAGTCCCCAGGAAGGACAGAATTAGAGCTAGGACAAGAGTGGTCCTAACTCTGCAGGGGAAAGCAGGAGCCTGAACTTCACCAGTTGCTTCAGGATTAGATTGTTTCCATCTTTCTAATTTGAAATTTTGGAGAGGCACAGTGAATTCATTAACCTGTTGGCTAAGCATTCTAGCATCTCCAAGGATTCCTTTTTTAACTAGTCCCACTTTGAAAGAACTTGGGGTTATTAGGTATGAAAACTTGTTCTCTCAACTGGCACTGCATTTGGCTGCATGACTTTTTAAAATTTTTATTGTTCTCTTTATTTCCCTTTCCACCTAAAGATATGCTCACCTGGTGAATAGAATTCCAAGGCACCATGGAATTATGAGGGTGGAGGCAGAATCCATGAGTACCAGGCATTAGATCCTTTTAGATACTTTAGTCAATTTTATTCTTGCTTACATCCAAAATGTAATTAAACATTGCTGACATGTATTTCACTCAATAGTTACTTTGGGCTTCATGCCTGCCTGCTTCTACAAAATATGGATTGTTTAATTCAGGTTCAGTCATAATGGCAGAGTTTGGAGACAAAATCACTTACAGGGTAAAATACATAGCTTTCTCAGCCTAGAGTAAAACCTAGTGGTACTTCACTAATAATGGAATAAAACATATGAATATCTAGAAGTCTAAGTCCATTAAAAATAGGAATGGAGGAACAATGATATTATGATCAGTAGAATCAGGATAGGGAGCTGTGTAAGAAGTGTAATCATTTTCTAAACTTATTTAACATTCACAAAAATGAGTACTTATACAATAACATAAGCACTGAAAATACTAAAGTAATAAAATATTTTCCCAATTTAAAGAAGCTTATAATACAGTAAAGGAGACTAACAATAAAACAGGTCATTAGAATTTAATTTAATAAGGGATAGGGCAGAACTCTAGAGATACACCGAGGAGTGTCGAATAACTCAGGCTCAACTATATGCATAGATATCAAGGAACAATTGTAGCTGAATGTTAAGGCCAAGTAAGAATTCATTTTCAAAGTAGTGGTAGAATAAAGGTCCTATGACTGGTAACAGAACAGGCAGAATTGCAGAGGCATAGCACATTTGGGAGTAACTCATCAGGAGATGAGACTGAACAGGTATTTGGGGGTCCAGTCTATCAACCCCCTCTTAACTATTTGTTATCCACTCTCCCTAATAAAATAGGGGTTTCTTTACAGATTAAATGGGGGGACCATTTAACCCAGTGATTGGCTCAAAATAAGCAGGCAATATACATATTAATTGAAATTATTTTAGACCAAAAAGTCAGTGTTTTAATGAGGGTGACAACATAGATTTTAAAGTTTATTTTAAAAACTGTAATTATTGAGTGCCCCATATGGAACAAAAGCTGCTCCAGTTGCTGGGATACAGTAGAGAATAAAACAGATAAACCCTGCCCTTATGGACAGAGAGAATATATAAGACAAATAAGTAAAATCTGTAAGGCAGTAAAAGGTGTTAAAAAGAAAGTATAAAGATAAGAAGTATGATATAAAATATTGGGGGTGGGGTAGGTTAAAATATGAGACAGAGGAATCATAAAAAAGAATTTAGATCTAATACCCAAAAGAAGGGAAATTAGTCCTGTGGTTATTTGGGGGGAAAGTATTCCAGACAGAGAATAGGAATTGCAAGTAATAGGCAGGTGTGTGCCTGACATTTCGGAGGAACCACAAGGAGAGCAATGTGGCTGGCTGGGCAAGAAAGCAAAAGAGAATAAGTAGAGATGAATTCAAAGAATGTATCGGGGTTGGGCAGGTCATGATGGGCCTTCTATAGCAGATACATCCAGAAATTCAAACTTTGGAATCTTCTTTTGTAATAATGACAAGCAGTTGAAATTGCATAAGCTTGGAGGACAGGCCAACTCTAGCATAGTTAGTAACAAATGTCTGACCACAGTAAGGAAGAGAGAAGAAACACATGGCAAATGCTAATAGACAGCTAAAGAGAATTAGTCTATTTTTCATAAATATGATGCCTGCTATAGATGGCCAGAAATATCTGAAAAGAATGTATGTATGCTTTAGCGTGTGTTGATGCCCTGGCATGTGTAACTCTGCAAGAGTAAAGAGAGGCAGAAACAAAGCAATACTGCTTTAAGGTTACTATTATAAACATAGCAATAAATAAAAACAGGAAGTTATGGTGATCCTATGTATAATTACAGCCTGAATATTTAAAGTTGGTTATCAAAGAATCTATCATGTTCATAGTTTATTTTGGCCATCCTATGTCTTGCCATGCCTGAAAATTCAACCTTTTCCTCTCCTTGAACAATCTTACCCTCTATTTTTGGATGTGATGCCCACCTAAAGATCTCCATGACTACTCCTGGATGACCCTGGAGATGTATCCCCAAGTTCCCTATGTGGTGCCTGCTGTTTTTCCTCCTTTTCCTGATGTTTCTCCACAAAAACCCTGCATCCTTAAGCCAGGTTTCTACATCTGGTGCTCCCTGTGGAGGGCTTCCAGAACACAGGATGTTAAAGCCACACTGCTTAAGATTTATCTAATGAATTGAACCGAAAAACCTACTTCACTGTCACACCTGCACACACCCTGTGATTCCCAACTTAGGGCCAAAATGATCACAAAGAAAAGCTGCCTTGATTTCTAAAAGTTGGAAATATTTTATGTGAAAAGCTTGCTTTCAATTTCTCCTTGCACTTCTCTTTGATTCTAACTTGAGCTTATGAGAACTTGATACAGGAGAGAGTTCTGAGTCAATATTGTTGTTTCCCCCAATTGTGTTTATCTGCTTTATATGCCTGTGACAAAGAGAGAGAAAGAGAGGGAGAGAGATTACACTTAACATAATTCTTTCATATGAAAAAAATAAACCGTTACTTTAGAACAGAAACTGTTGATGCTACATTCTTTAGACCTATATTAATAGGCATCTGGATTTGTAAAGAGAGTCATAATGCTGTGAACTAGTTATTCCTTATAACCTATGCTCTCAATTTTATTTTTTATGTTTTCAGGATTCCCAAGCAATTTTATTTTCTGTAAAATAGAGTCTATAATAAGCATAGAAATAGACACACACACACATATTTATATACAAAAAATAATAATAAGGGAGAGATTTTAGGAATGGGACACTAATCCTATTTGGTTATGTTCTGGGAAAGGCATGTTTTATATTTTTGATTAGCAACAGAAGGTAGTAGAAGAAAATTTCTCTTGTTTTAATTATATTCCATATTTGAGAAATTTGTATATGCCAAGTTTACTGTTGAGCTTTATTTTATCACCGCTTACAACCCTATGAAGTGTTTCAATACCATACTTCATTTTTTATGATACTTTCATGAGGTAATATTTGAAAATATTTATATCATTTGTATAATTTTTACTCTGGTTTATGATGAGTTAATTTCTTAATTCAAAGGAATGTATTCAAACTCAGTTTAATAATAAGACATAAAATGGAGAATTTACAGAAAAAAAGAAAATGCGCCAACCAACAAATGCAAGCATATTTTGCTTCTTTTCAATAATGAAACATGGTTGGCATATTTATTACAGATTAAGCACAGCCATCACTAGCACTGTTTTTGTTCAGTGTCAAACAAACCGTGATGTATAAATAACAGGGTTATTCTATCTATCAAGTACTGATGTTCTTTCAGCCTTGTAATTACTAGCTTGAAAAGCATCAATAAGTTGGTAATTTTATTATGCCTTTCCCTTTATAGCTTTTTTTAGAATCACTTTCTGTCCATCATATCAAGAAAAGTAAATTATAAATCCTGGTCTTCTTCAGTAATTGCAGTTTTCTTGCTTCATTACAGTTTTAAAATGAATAAACAGAGATTCCTTTGAGAAGGAAAAGAGCATTTAAAATATGTCCAAATTTTCTGGGTAAAAATTTCAATTAATTTAAGGTTTTTAAGAGTTCTACATATTCTCCTTAAAACCTTTTACTATGAACTTTTAGAATTCAAAATAAAAATAGACAAAAGTGAAATGATTTAGTTTCCAATGTGGTAAATGTCCATGTTATTCTCAAGTACAGAAACCAGGACACATTAGACACAGTTACTTCTGTGGTTATGTCAAGATGATGTAGAATAAGGAGGATTAAGAGTATGGGGATGGAGGGGTGGTCAGACTCAGCCCAGTTGAGAAGATAATATTTGATCGAGACCAGAATTTCTAGCAAAGTACTTAGTGAAAAGTTCCTTTTGTTGGCTTGACATACAACCTATGTCATAATCAGGTTTATCACCTATCAATAAAGTAAAATTGAATCTATAATTTTAGAAATAATTTCTTCTAAAGCAAAGTGGAGTTTCTTAATGACTGTAAAGATTGTTTTCCTCTTTGGCATTGTATAGTATTGAAATTTAGTTACAAAATGTTGTATAGTGTTTAAATTTAGTCACAAAATACCCTTTGAATTTTGAGTCTAATTTTTATTTTTTACCAGAAAAGGTTGACTGCATCGACAAAGTAAATATTATAGAAAAGCCAGACTACTTTGGCAAAATTTTGAGGTTGCCAAATTTTCTCCGAGGTTTTCTGAATCAAGGTCATACCAATGATACCAGATTCTCTGTGTTTCTTTGTTTTGTATTTTTTAAATTTTATTTTTTAAACATATTTTTATTAGAGAAGTTGTGAACTTACAAAACAATCATGTACATGTGTGGAATTCTCCTACAACACTTTTCCACCAACACTGTAAATTGTTGTGGAACATTTGTTACAGATTATGAGATAATAACATCAGACTATTACCACTAACTATGGTCTATAGTGTACTTTCGTTATATTTTTCCATACCCCCCTATTTTTTAACACAATACATCTTTGGCATTGATGCAAGAATATTACAGTACTGCTGTTAACTGTTGTCTATGGGTTGCATTAATTTTATTTTTCCTATGCTAAGCGACTGGTTTATAAATGTAATTGTGGCTGAAAAGGGTCCTCTAGTGATGTAAATGTCAATTGAAAGAAAGCTGGAGAATAAACTAGGGACTAAATAACATAGTGAACCCAGAGGTGGATGCTTTTGCTTTTGTTTTTATTTTTGTTTTGTTTCTTAAGCCAACTTTCCTATTAATGATTTCCTATTAATGATTTACCTTATAAGGTAAATATGGCTCTCCTCACTGGTTTTCTACTAATTACAGTTCTAAGATTAAATTTGAAAAAAATAGTTAAAGTGTGCTTCATAAAGATTAATTTATTTTTAATGAGGCTTGGAGAAATGATAATGACTTCTAATCCCTGAACAAAGTGAAAATTCAGTCCAGCAAATTGAATAAAGTAGGCAAAATATTCACTTTCAGATTATCTGGATTATTTATTTTTACTTGCTACTTTGATTAAGTAAATAAGGATTCAGTTCCATATTCCCACTCATTTTATACTGCTTTTATGTGTTAACAATAATTTATATCAGATATTTACATGGAAAATACAAGGGCAACTTACTCCTAATATCAAGATTAACTGTTAAAACGAATAGGAAAATAGAGTCTAGAAGGACTTATTTTTCATTCTTTCATTCCTTTATTGAATATATATTATAGTTAGGCACTGAAGGAGTCAAGGAGGAGCCAAGTGAACGGTGAGTGAGTAGAGGATATTCTAGGTACATGTGGCATCTGTGCCAAGTATTGAGAAACAACACGACACATTCAGGGACATTAAGCACTTTGATATAGCTGGAATTTGTGATTCAAAGAGGTGAAAGGTTGACAAGGTAAGCAGAAACTCTATAATGATATTTGTTAAAATATATTTTTGTTTTATCCTAAAATCATAAGGGAGCTAATAAATAACTTCAGGCAGAGTAGAAATTCATTACCAATGTCTTAGGTATTCCAGCCTGTCTAGATGTGAAGCTGGAATTGTTGATACCTATAAGAATCCTGTTGAACACTCCCAGTGTGAGAGTGAAATGGCAGTGGGCATGGAGAAAAACAGATTCCAGAGATTAGAAGAGGCTGTGGATATTCACTTCTTGGGGAATTATTTGACCTGAGGAGGTGAGGGAAAAGATAGAGTTAATCTTGACTCTCACTTGGTGCAACTGCCTTGATCTTGGTGCCGTTTGCACAGATAGCAATAAAGTAAAAATAGGTAAGTTTTAAGAACAGATAATGCATTTCAGTTTGGAATGTTCTGATTTTGAGGTAGTTGATAGTTATTCAGGCAGAGATATTGAGGATGAAATGAACATACATATTGGTGTACAGAGTAAAGATATTACTTGGCATTGCATATATGGCTTAGGAATAATTAGCACAGTAATCTAAATCAGGAAGTGTACAACATCACCCAGAGAATGTATATTATGAAAGAAAATAAGAATCCTGGGAGGATAAAGACCAATATTTTATGATACTAGAAGTATAGCCTAGAACCTTGACAGAAAAAGAGAAAACCAAAAAGAGGAGAAAAAGAGAAAAAGAAGAGAGTAGTATCCCATTACTAAGTAGAGGAGAGAGTTTCAAGGAAATGGGAGTGTTTAGCTATGTCAAATAATGCAAAAATTGAAAAATCATGGCCACTGAAACATGCCTATTGTATTTTTCAATAAAGATTATTTTTGGCCTGTGCCAGAGCAGAAACAGTAGAATTGAAATGGTGACAGACTGAAACAGAAGGAGGAGAGAATAGAGGAAGGAGAAAGCTGACAGCTCGTGGTGCAAAGAAATAATGAGAAGCAACAGGAACCACGTTTTAAGTGAATAAATGAGCTTTCATAGGAAGGAAAGAAGCAAGGGTAAAATAGAAGCAGATAAGTTAACAGGAAGAAGGGCAAGATGTTAAATAAACTGTGAAGAAGGAAGGAGAACTCATGAAATTAATTTGAGTGGAAGTATTAGGAATATTGTTTGAGTGAAATTTATTTGAAACATCCTTTCCAAAACTCTTCACTCTTAGCATCTTTAGCTTTATTGAATTAAACAAATATGTCACAAACATATTTCAGAAGTAATTATCATCAGATGAAGTCCTGGATGTGGGTCTTATCTTTCTTATATCCAGATTTACCAACTTTTAACATTTTGTCAAATTTGTTAAATCATCCTCTCTCTCTCTCTGTATATATATATGTATCATTTTCCTCTGTCTCTCTTTCTCTGTCTCATCTATGTACCAATCTATTTATCTATCTGTTTTCTAAACATTTGAAAGTATGTTGAATACCTCATACTCCTTTTTTAAAAAAAAATTTTTATTGTTCATAAAAATCAAGATTTTTCACAGTACATACCAATATTTGTAAAATGATATATAAATACATATGCATATATGTGCATTTTCTTACATAAACATTATTATATATATATATATATATATTTTAAAGGTTCTTAGATTACCTAATTATTACTCAGAAATTACAGGGATTCCCATGTTCCCCACCTCCCACACCTCCCACAACATCCCACACCAACATCCTTCATCAGTGTGGGGGCCATCACCCGCAATGGATATACACATCCTGGGACTTTGCCACCAAGCATAGACAGCATTTCACATCATAGACCACCCTCTCTCCCACACAGTTCTGCGTGGTATATGCTGATGTAAAATGGCCTACATCTGTCGCCACAATGCCACTCATGACAACCCCCAAGTCCCAAAAAAGCCCCTGTATTTCAACTGCCTCTCCCCTCCCTGCCCCGAAAATGTCCAGTGGCCACCGTCTCCTCCTCACTGTTACAATTTCTTCCATTGCTTGAATCACAATATACGACAGAATACCACCAAGTCCATTCTAGTCCATAGCTCTTCCCCCAATCCTGGGGGTTTTGGGATGGTGATGTCCACTCCACCTCCAAGTGAGAGAAGGTTTATATTCCATGGATACGGTGGATGGGATTATCCTGCCTGCAGCTGCAGGCCCTCTCCATTCCCTGGGATGGCCGTTGCCCATAGTCGTCTCCACGCCAGGTGACTTGGATGAGTCCATTGAGCTATAGGGTAGGGGTTGCAGCTGCACTGAGATTGCAGGCACAGCTGGCACATAGGTAGGCCATAGGCTCCAGTCTCTGGAAGTATACATAAAAACTCAAGCATCACATATAGGTTTGAATAGAAGGGACTGATGGACCATGTGCAGGGAGGACTTATTTGAGTCTGACTCTGTCACTCTCAGGAGCACCGATTCCAAAGAGGAGCCCACTAATAAGTCCCAGAGGTAATGCTTACACACACCTCAGTAGGATCTCATAGAACACCAAAGTGGATATCACCCCACACAGAGGGGCTCCTGAGGGCTCTGGACACACCCAGGTCCTATATAAGTGGGGATAGCCCCAGAGATTGACCTCATACTCCTTTAACAGCTAATAATTCCATGTATAGTTCCTAGGAATTGGGTATATTTATTCATTTAACAACATAAGTACAGTTATCAAGTTCAGGAAATTTAACATTGAAATTAAGCATATCGATTATTTTCTATTGTTGCAATAGTGTCATTTTGGGTATTTTATCCTTATTAATCTAATCCAGGATAATGTTTTGCATTTAGTTGCCATTGTGCCTTTAATCTCTCTTCATTTAAAATTGTATCAACATATATACAAACTAATCTTTCCCAGCTCACCCACTGTCAGGCATAAAATTCAGTGGCATTAATTACATTCACAATGTTGTGAGACCATCACCACTATCAATTACCAAAACTTTTCTATCTACCCAAACAGAATCCTTGCAACCATTTCTCATTAACTCACCATTGCCCCATGCCCCACCCCCTGATAAACTGGTCTATTTTGTTTCTCTAGTAATTTGCATATTCTACTTATTTCATATAAGTGGAATCATACAATACTTGTCCTTTTGTGTCTGGCTTATTTCACGCAACATGATATCTTCAAAGTTCATCCATGTTATAGCATGTAGCAGAAATTAAACTCCTTTTTATGGTTGAATAATATTTCAATGTGTATATATACTACATTTTGTTTATCCATTCATCTGTGGATGGACCCATGGATGCTTCCATCTTTTGGCTATTGTGAATAATGCTGCTATGGACATTTGTGTACAAATATCTGTTTAAGTACCTGCTTTCAATTATTTTGGGTATATACATAGAAGGAGGTATGCCAAATCATATGATCATTTTATGTTTAACTTTTTGAAGAATCACCAAACTATTGTCCACAGCAGCTGCACCATTTTACATTCCCACAATGTCTGAAGGTTCCTATTCCTCTGCATCTTCACAAGCCTTGTTACTTTCCGTTTTTTTTTTTGTTTTTTTTTTTTTTTTAATGGCCATGCAAGTAGGTGTGAGGTCACATCTCATTGTGGTTTTGATTTCAATTTCCCAAATGGCTAATGATGTTGAGCATCCTTTTTGTGTGCTTTTTAGTCATTTGTATATCTTCTTGGAGAAATGTCTATTCCTTTGCCCATTTAATTAATTGGGTGGTTTTTCTTTTGTCACTGAGTTGTAGGAGCTTTTTATATGTTCTGGGTATTAAACCATTATCAGATATAAGGCTCCCAAGTATTTTTTCCCATTCTGTAGGTGGTCTTCGCTTTCTTGATAATGTTTTTTGATGCACAGAAGTTTTTAATTTTGATGACAATTCCAAATATCTGTTTTTTTTCTTTAGTTGCTTGTGCCGTTGGTGTAAATTATGAGAATCCATTGTCTAATATAAGGTCCTGAAGATATTTCTTTATGTATTCTTCTAGTAGTTTTAGCTTTTATATTTACATTTTTGATCCATTTTGAAATATTTTTGTATAAGTTGTGAGGTATGGGTCTACTTTTATTATTTTGAATTTGGATATCCAATTTTCTCCAGCACCATTTGTGGAAGACACAATATTTTACCCATTTAGTGGATTGGGCACCCTTGTCAAAAAATCAATTGGCCATAGATATGTGGGTTTATTTCTGAACTCTCAGTAATATTCCATTGGTATATATGTCTTTTCTTGTTCCAGTACCACACACTTTTGATTATTGTAGCTTTAAGTTATTTTAGTTGGGAAATGTGAGTTCTTCAAATCTGTCCTACTTTTTCTTCATTGTTTTTGACTCTTTGGGGCCTTTTGCTCATTCACTGAATTCAATGATTAGTTTTCCCATTTTTGCAAAGAATACTGTTGGAGCTCTGATTGGGAATGCATTGAATACACTTTGGGTAGTATTGACAACTTATCAATATGAAGTCTTCTAATCTATGAGTACAGGATATCTTTCCATGTGGTTTTCTTTAATAAGTTTCAGTAATGATTTGTAGTTTACCAAGTCCTTTATATCCTTGGTTAAATTTAATCCTAGATATTTGATTCCTTTAAGTGCAAATGGAATTCTTTTCTTGACATCCTTTTCAGATTGTTTATTGCTGATATATTGAAACATCATTGACTTTTGCCAGTTGATCTTATACCTTGTCACTTTGCTGAATTTATTTATTAGCTCTAGTAGCTTTCTTGTAAATTCTTTAAGATTTTCAGCATACTGAAATTTCTTCTTTTCCTGTATGGATGCCTTTTATTTCTTTTTCTTGCCTAATTGCTCTAGCTAGAACTACCAGTAGTGTTGAATAGCTGTGGTGAAAGTGGGCATCCTTGTCTTTTTCCTGATCTTAGGGGAAAGCATTCAGTCTTTCACCATTGAGTATGATGTTTGCTGTGAGTTTTTCATAAAGTCCTCTATCATTTTGAGAACATTTCTTTTATTCCTAGGTTTCTGAGTGTTTTTATCCAGAATAGTTGCAGGATTTTGTCAAGCAACTTTTCTTTGTCAAGTAAGATAATCATGTGTTATTTCTCCTTCATTCAAATAATATAGTATTTAATATTGATTGATTTTCTTATGTTAAACTACACTTGAATTCTTGGAATAAATCCCACTTGACCATGGTAAGTTATCTTTACAATGTGCTGTTGGATTTAGTTTGCTAGTTTTTCTTTTTTTCCTGGAAGATTTTTACATCTATCTTGATAAAATAAACTGGACTGTAATTTTTCTTGTGATATCTTTGGCTTTAGTATGAGGGTTGATACTGGCCTAATAGAATGAGTTAAGAAGTGTTCCTGCCTCTTCAAATTTTGGGGAGAGTTTCACAAGGATTGGTTTTAATTCTTCTTTGAAGGTTTGGTAAAATTCACCAGTGAAGCCATCTGGCTTTGGGCTTTTCTTTTTTGGGGAGATTTTTCATTACTGATTCCATCTATTTACTTGTTATTGATCTTCTGTTTCTTCTTGGGTCAGTTTAGATAATTTGTGTGTTTCTAGGAATTTGTCCATTTCATCTAGATATCTATTTATTTTGGCATACAATTGTTCAAACCATCTGTGGCAGTTTGAGATTATTTATGAATCCCAAAAAGAGAAAGATGATGTTTGTAAACTAAGATATTCCTCTGGGTGTGAAACCCTTTGATTACATTAAATTTAGCTGAGATGCCTTTGATTAGATTACCTGTTAAGATTTTGGCTTTTAGATTTGACTACATCAGAGGGTGTGATTCAGGTTCATCCCTCGTCCCCTTCCTAGGTCAGATATAAACAGACACAAACTCAAGAAGACACACAGAGGAGAGAACTTTGCCATTGTTGATCCTGCCATGTGAGAAGAATCAAGCAGCTAAAGCCCCTGGGAGAGATAGACTATTTGCTTGATAGCTTACAGCTGACCTTGGGAAGCCCTGAGAGTCAAGCCTTATGTCACCTGCAGCTGAGATCAGGAAGAGTCTGGGCCCATGGATCCTCAAGAGGAAGAGGAAGCCCAGGGGAAGGCTGAAACATGGTAGAGATCATCTGCCATCTTGCTTCAACACATTTTTAAAAAGCCAACAGATTTCTGGTATTTTGGCTTGGCACCCCTTTGGTGGACTAATATATTATCTTCTTATAATCCTTTTTAATTTTGTAAGGTTGGTGGTGATGTCCCCCCCTTTTTTTTAATGATTTTTGTTATTTGTGTCATCAAAATCCTTTATCTTTGTCAGTATATCCAAAGGTTTGTCAATTTTACTCATCCTTTCAAAGAAAAACTTTTGGTTTGTTTCTTTGATTCTGTTTATTGTTTTCTATTCTTTATTTCATTAATCTCAGCTCTAATCTTTATTATTTTATTCCTTCTGCTTATTTTGGCTTTGGTTTTCCCTTCTTTATCTAATTCTTCCAGGTATGAGATTAGGCTACTAAGTTTAGATATTTCTTTTTTCTCAGTGTAAGCATTTAGAGCTACAGATTTCTCTCTGAGTACTGTCTTTGCTACTTCCCATAAGTTATGATTTGCTGTGTTTTCATTTATATTCATCCCAAGATGAATCAAGATGATCCTAGTTTCACTTGTGAATTCTTTTTTGACCTACTGGCTGCTTAATAATACATTGCTTAATTTTCACACATTTGTTAATTTTCCATTTCTCTCGCTAATATTTATTTCTCAGTTCATACCATTTTGATTGGGCAAGATACTTAATATGATTTCAGTCTTTTTAAATTTGTTAAGCCTTGATCTATGGTCTATCTTAAAGAATGATACATGTGCACTTGAGAAGAATGTATTCTACTGTTGTTGGAGGGTGTGTTATATAAATATCTGTTAGTTCCTGTTATTTTATAGTATTTTTCAAGTGCTCTGTTCCTTAATGATCTTCTGTCTAGATGTTCTATCCGTTATTGTAGTTTTATATTGGAATCTCTTACTATTAATATAGAAATGCCTATTTCTCCCTTCAAAATTCAGTGTTTGCTTAGTGTATTCGGGATTCTGTTGTTAGATGAATATATATTTATAATTGTTATTATTGTATGTTTATTAATTGTCCTGTTTATCTATATACAGTGTAATTCTTTGTCCTTTTTAACAGTTTTTTAAAAAGAATATTGTGTCTGATGTTAGTATAGTCACCTCTACTGTCTTTTGGTTAATCTTTACATGGAATGTTTTTCTGTCCTTTTACTTTCAACTAGTTTATGTCTTTGAATTAAAATGAGTCTCTTATAAATAGCATATAGTTGTGTCATTCTTTTTAAAAAATCTATTTTGCCTTTTAACTGGAGAGTTTAATCTGTCTATATTTGTGTAAAATAACTGTTAATAATTCAGGACTTCTGCCATTTCATTATCCAGTGTTTTTTTTAAATCTTATAGCTGTTTGGTCCTTCAATTCTTCTATTACTATTACTGCCCCCTTTTTTTAGGAGTTACCAGGGATTGAGCCCAGGACCTAGTACATGGGAAGCTGGCACTCAACCACTTAGCTACATGCACTCCCCAATGAGAGTTGGTTTTTTCATTTGTTTGTTTGTTTTGTTTTTAAGAGGTACCGGGGATTCAACCCGGGACCTTGTACATGAGAAGCAGGTGCTCAACCACTGAGCTACATCCACTCCCCTATTACTGCCTACTTTTATATTTAGTTGTTCCTTTGTAGTGAATGCTTTAGAATCCCTTCTTATTTCCCTCTGGGTATATTTTCAGATATTTTATTTGTGGTTACCATGGGACTTAAATTTAACATCATAAATCAGTAAAAAAATTATTTGATTTGATATCAACTTAAATTAAATAGTATACACAAACTATGTTCTTATACCCCTTCTTTCCCTCACCTTTATAGTGTTCTCTTCACAAATTATATCTTTCTACAGTGTGTATCCAAGACCATATATTTATTATTACATTTTATATATTTGCATTTTTGATCCAGTAAGAAAAAAAAGTTGAGTTCCAAATCAAAAATACAATAGTTCTGGCATTTATGTTTACACAAGTAATTATCTTCACCAGTGATCTTTATTTCTTCATGTGATTTTTATCTATTATCTAGTGTCCTTTCCTTTTAAGATAAAGAATTACCTTAAGCATTTCTTGTGGGCTGGTCTAGTGGACAAATAACCTCAGCTATGGGAATGCCTTAATCTCACCCTCTCTTTAGAATGACACTTTTGCTAGATGTAGAATTGTTGGTTGGCAATTATTTTCTTATATCATCCCATTATCTTTTGGCTCCCATTGTTTCCCGTGAAAACTCAGCATGTCTCCCTTGTACATGACATCTTGCTTCTCTCTTGTAGCATTTAGGATTCGCTCTTTGTCTTCAGCTTTCAACAGTTTGATTGTAATATGCTGTGGCATGGGTCTTATTTGAGTTTTTCGTTTTTGGCATTTGTTAAGCTTCATAGACATCTATAATCATGTCTTTTGTTACATTTGAGATGCTTTAAGCTATTATTTTTTTCAAAAAATTTTTCTGCCACTTTTTCTCTTTCTTTTCCTTGGGCTCTTATAATGTATATTTTGGCACACTTGATGATGTTCCACAGTTCTCTTAGGCTCTGATCACATTTCTTAATTATTTTGTTCCCTCTGCTCCTCAGACCAAATATTATCAATTGTCTTATCTTCAAATTTGCTGTCTCTCTCTTCTGCCAGCTCTAATCTGCTGTTGAAATGCTCTGGGAATTTTTAATTTCAGTAATTGTGGTCTTTAGTTCTGTTTGGTTACTTTTTATAACACCTATAGCTTTCCTGAAATTTTCTTGTTCCTCTTTCATTTTCCTGATTTCTTTATTTCTTTGTCTGAGTTTTCCTTTAGCTCTTTGAGCAAATTTAAGGCAATTTTTAAAAAGTTTTGTCTGGTATGTCCAAGATCTGATCTTTCTCATTAATAGTTTTTATTTCTTTATCTTGCTTCTTTACATGAGCCAATGTTTCCTGGTTCTGTGTATATTTTGTAATATTTTGTTGAAACCTGGTCATTTTGGTATTTTTTAAATAAAATTTTATTGAAGTATATTATTCAAACATGAACATACATAAAAAATAAATGTATAGTAAAATGTGTGAACTTACAAAGCAAACATATATATCATCATACAAGGCTCACATACATCTCCCCACCACACCACTTTGTATTGTTGTGAAACATTTGTTATGAACTATGCAAGAACATAATCAAAATACTGCTACTAACTGTAGGCCATATCTTACATTTGGTGTATTTTTCCCCAACCCACCCAATTGTTAACATCCTATATTTGTAGTATGTATTTGTTATTGTTCAGTACAAAAAGTTCTTATATTTGTCCTGTTAACCACAGTCCATCATCTGCCACTGGATTCCCTGTGTTATTCAATCCCATGCTTTGTACAGTACATTCAAAGTATATAATCAGTGGCTGACAATTTCATCAAAGAGTTGTGTTGTCATCACCTCAGTCAATTTCAGAACATTTTCATTATGCCAAAAGGAAAAATACCATACCACCTTATACCCCCTATTTTTGTCCCTTAATATTGAAAAAAATCATCTTGCCATTGCTGCAAAATATTACAATAGTACTGTTTTTTTCTTTTTATTGTGGGTAAAAATCAAATTTTTCACAATACATACCAATATCTGTAAAATGATATATAAATACATATGCATATATGTGCATTTGTTTACATAAATGTTATTTGTTATATATATATATATATGTATATATATATATATTTTTAAAGGTGCCTAGATTACCTAAATATTACTCAGAAATTACAGGGATTCCCATGTTCCCCACCGCCCACACCTCCAACAACATCCCACACAACCATTCCTCATCCGTGTGGTACAACACCCGCAATGGATATACACATCCTGGGGCCTTGCCACCGAGCATAGACCACAGTTCACATCACAGACCACACTCTCTCC
>JAQZBX010008021.1:0-49059 GCA_029593785.1 Cabassous unicinctus | reverse complement strand
GAGAGGGTTGAACCTGTATGCCAAAAGTTAGGGGGAGTGTTGTCTTCACCTCACTGTACTAGGGGGGCTAAGACTCTAACCCAAAGATTGGGTAAGGTGGGGCAATCACCCCAACACTCTTGGAGGGTGAGGCTTGGAGCTTGGTCAACACCCAGATGCTTGATGAGGGTAGAACCAAGAAAATGGCCATTGGGCAAGCCTGTGGAAAGGGTGGGTTCCCAAGGAGAAGAAACCATCATCTTAAGAATGACTCTCAGACTTTGAAATCAAATGGAGGATGCCCTGCAAGTTTATTGAACTGTAGAGGATTCATGACTCATGTTTAACGTCCCAATTTCGCCTTATGATAATGAAAATGTTTATCCTTTGTCTTTCCATTGTGTATTGGAAGCAGTTAAATGGTTTTGTAAGTTTCAGAGGTCTATAGCAGACTGGACTTTGCCTCAAGATGAACTGTATTTCTTTAAATTGATTATGATATGATTTTGCAGTTGAATTGTTACTGATTTAAGGTTTTTTGAATATTGTAATGTATTTTTGGAATTCAGAGGGTGGAGTGTGGCCATTGGCCAATTTAATGTAATTATGAATTCCAAATATATAATTGGATCATGCTTGTAAACTGATCTGTTAATCTGGGCATGATTAAATTATGATTAGGGCATTGACTGGGCCACATCAGTAGGGCGTTGAGCCCCACCCCTTGGTGGGTGGGGAATCAAATATAAAAGGCATGGCAAGAACAGAGTTGAAGCCGTTTTTGAAAAGCAGTTTTGATGGTGGAAAGAAGGCCCCAGGAGAAGAGAAGCAAGCCATTTGCCTGATCATCTACAGCTGACCTTGTGGAGGAACCAGGAGCTAAGCCTGGAGAGAAACGCAGCCCCAGGAAGAGAGGAACCTAAGAAGCCTGAACCCTGGCACACATCAGCAGCTGTCTTGCTCCAACACGTGGCAATGGACTTTGGTGAGAGAAGAAACTTAACGCTTTATGGCCTGGCATCTTGGACTTCTACCCCAAATAAATACCCTTTATAAAGACCAACCCATTTTTGGTATTTCACATTAGCACCCCTTTGGCTGACTAATACACCCACTGTCACAAATGTTGTTCAACATAGTGCTAGAGGTTCTATCTAGAACAATCAGGCGAGAAAAAGAAACAAAAGGCATGCAAATTTCTCTCCTGAGCCAGGAGAGAAACAAGCCCCAGGAAGAGAGGAACCCAGGAAGCCTGAACTCTTGGTGGACATCAGCAACCATCATGCTCCAACACGAGGCAACAGCCTTTGGTGAGGGAAGTACCTTATGCTTTATGGCCTGGTAAGTCTAAGCTTCTACCCCAAATAAATACCCTTTATTAAAGCCAACAGATTTCTGGTATTTTGCATCAGCACCCCTTTTGCTAACACAATTACAAAGGATCAGAAGTAGATGGTACCTAATGTAGACAACTAACCTAAGACCTGAGATTAGTCCTGTTTTAATACTTACTGGTATTCTTAAGCTTAAGTCACTCAGAAGTAAATGGCACCTGATGTAGACAGCTAACCCAAGAACCAAGACCAGACCTGATTTTTTTCAGATCGAAATGAACTCATTAATGCCTGCTATAATCTTCATTTTTATCCTATTAGCTCATATTCATGTTATTTTTATCTTTATAAATTGATTTATACCTACATTTTCATATGTTTTATTCTTCCCCCTTCTTTTGTACCCCAGTCCATATCTATTCCTCCCATAATGAATCCTAGCCCTTTTTAAACTCCTAATTCTCACACTTACCCTGTTTTAGTTTCCTAGGCTGTTTAAGCAAATACCATGAAATGGGTCGGGTTAAACAATGGAAATTTATTTGCTTATGGTTTTGAGGCTAAAAGAAAGTCCAAATCAAGGTATCATTAAGGTGATGCTTTCCCCCCTGAAGACGGAGGTGTTCTGGGGCTGGCTGCTGCTGATTCTTGGTCCTTAGTTTGTCACATAGCAAAGCACATGGTGGCCTCTCCTGGCCTCTCTATTCTCTTCCAGGTTTCATTGATTTCAGCTTCTGGCTGCTTCCTCTGAGGTTTTTTTCTCTCTGTCTGAATTTCATTCTCTTATAAAGGACTCCTGTAATCGGATTAAGACCTATCCTGATTGAGGTGAGCTACACTTTAACTGAAGTAACCTCATCAAAAGGTCCTACTTGCAATGGATTCACACCTACAGGAATGGATTAACTTTAAGAACATGTTTTTCTGGGTTAAATACAGTTCCAAACCATCATACCCTCTCTTCCTGGTCCCTTGATTCATCATCCTTTTCCTCAACCATACAAAGAGCTTCTCTCCTAGACAATCTATCAAATTACTGGGTCTGTGTTAATTTAGACTCCACAGACTAAGACTTCCACAGAAGGGCCCCAGTTATTGGCTGCACACATAGGCATTTAAATCTAGATATATATTAAAGACATCAAAGAGGAAATTCAAATATTACATGAACTAGGGAACCCTAAAGTTTGAGACTTATTTAGTTGGCATAATCTTTGATCCTGGGGAGACTGGATTTTTATTTCAAACTTTGCTAATCCTTTTTCTTATCATCATTACAGTATCTCTTATTCATTGTTTCATCTTCAGAATAACAGCTGCAACTGCCTCCTGAGTCATGCTAATGTACCAAGCCCTTGATCTTGGAGTTTGCACTTAGGAAACAATTTTGTAATGATGAAATTAAGCCTAATTATAATTAATGCCTAAGTGTCACCCCCTGAAAACCTCCTTGTTCAAATGTGGCCCATCTCTAATTCAACTCTGCAATTAAACTCACTACCTTCCCCCCATATGGGACATGACTCCCAGGGATAAGCCTCTCTGGCACTGAGAGATTAATACCAAATGTTGATCAGCAATGCTTTTGAAAAAAGATCTTGATCAAGAGGGGAAACGTAAAAAGAAATAAAACAAAATAGAGTTACAGTGGCTAAGAGATTTAAAATGGAGTCAGGAGGTCATTCTGGAGGTTATTCTTATGCAAATCTCAGCCAGATATTACAAACTGCCAAAGTATTCAAAGCTTCAAGCAATGATGTTCCCCAAAACCCTAAGGACATCTAGACACTAGAAACAAACCACAAGATAAGGAATTCAGTAAACTATCTAACCTGAAGGACATTAGGAATGCCTGAAATATCTACCAGACATCAAAAATTTTAAAATGAGTCCCGGTTCATATAGATTCCAACATCTCTCAGTCCCTTTGCTAAATAAAGGCTTCCTAGAATTCCAGGTATTATATAAAGTCTGAAGTCTTGTCTTGATACTCAATTTAGCATTCACTATCAAGCAATAAATTCTTCAAATGGTAAATCTGATTATGTCTTTTTAAATTACTGCCTTTTCCAGTTATTTTGAAGACCAAGGTGAATGGAATATGTATCACTCAAAGTCCTGGCAGAAAGACACATGTCACTCAAACTGTAATTGAGGAGAATTTAACAGAAAGACTTTCTAAAGTGTGGAAAAGATAAAGGAAATCAATTAGGAATAATGTTTTACCCCAGAACTAACACTCGTGGGGAGGTATTACCACTCTCTGTCTAATGGTGTAAGGAGAGAGAGAGAGGTGGTATGAGAAAAGAGAAAAAGCTTTAAAAGACAGACCACCAACCGATTGTGTCCCACAGGGAGACTGGAGAAAAAATGTGATGACCTCGCTCTCCTAACAGTCCTGCTAGTGTACTCTATTGGCTGAACACAACTGGAAGCCAGAATGCAAAAGAGCCTTTTGATGAAGTCCATATAGATGGGTCCCCTGGGGCACAGAGAAGGATGGAAAAGATTAGAGAGTGAATCTGAAGGAGCAAATATAAAATATCCAACATAGTACTCTGTGCTGGTTTGAGTCTTCTGTGGGCCCCAGAAAATCTTGTTCTTAAAGTGAACCCATTCCTGTGCCTGTAAATCCATGGTAGATGGGACCTTTTGATTAGATTCAGTTAAGGGATCTTTTGATTGGATCACTTCAGTTAAGGACCTTTGATTAGAGTGCAGGACTCGGGGTGGGTCTTAATCCTTTTACTGGAGTCCTCAAAAAAGCAGACACGGGGGTAAAAGCTGTGAAGATAGAGAGAAGGAACCCAGGAGCTCAGAGAGGAAGCTGGAAGAAAGAAAACCACAGACAGAGCAGCCAATATCAGAACTAGCAGTGAGGCCCAGAGAGGAGGCAGAGACAAGTAGACTGGCATTGTGCCCTGCCATGTGACTGATCTCCCACAGCTGCAACTTAGTGAGACAACATCTCTTAGTGATGCCTTGATTTAGACACTCTAACACCCTCAGAACTGTAAGCTTTTGACATAATAAATTCTCATGATAAAAGTCAACCCATTTCTGGTATATTGAGCCCAGCAGCTCTCAGCAAACTAAAGCATACTCTTTCACTGCTGGTGGCAGAAAATCTAACTCAAGCTTGCCTAGGCAAAAACGGAATTTATTAGGTTATATATCTCAACTTCAGGGCCAACTGGACAAGCATCTCAAAGAATGATCACCAGGATCTGGTCTCTATCTCTCAGCTCTGCTCTTCTCCATGTAGATTTCATTCCAAGTTTCCTTGTGGTGGCAAGATATCTGATAGTAGTTTCAGGTTGAAGACCAGGTAAAAAAAAAAAACAATAAAAGATTATTTTTCTCAATAGTTTAAGCAGAGTTCCTGGACCTGACTCTCACTAACTCAATCAAGTCACCTGCCCATTGCCAAACCCATCACTTTAACCAATCATAAAACATGATTGGCCTGTCACATGCCTATCCTTAGATTCAATAGTCTAGTCAACCCAAAGCATAAGGACAGAGATTGGGTAAAGCACTGTTATCAAAATTAGAGGAAACCGATGCTGGGCAACCAAAAGACAATGGCCACTAAGGCCTATTTGGTCATTCAATTTACTTTTCAGCTCTCAACTATCATGATGGTCAGGACTCTACAGAATCTACTAGTTTGGGCTGACTAAAAAGCACTAGAAATTATGGGGACAACTTCTACCTTTCTTCAAATTTCCACATTTTATGTAATGAATCCACAACATGTATATCTATATCTATCTATGTCAGGGGTTCTTAACAAGAAGTCTGTGAGCTTGAATTTAAACTTTAAAAAAACATTATTCTTATAGGGATGTGTTTGTGTGGATGTGATGTTATTTATTAAATAATACACAGTATAGTGTAGAAAGGGTTAAGAACCATTGATCTATGTATATACATATGTGTATACAAATAAAACTTCCCATGAAGCAATAATTTGATCTGTTGTGCTATTAAATATTTATATTGATAATATTAGCTTTATAGATCTATAAGCACTGTGCACAACTTAAGCATTCTCTTCAGATTCCCAACAAATAGGAGTCATTTCTGTTTTAATTGTTAATTCAATTTTCTTCCCAAACAGTTGGCAAAGTACGATGGCTTGCTAGGTCAATTTGTTGAAAATAATGATAAAATGATACTTTGGAATTCTTTCTCTGAGAAGGAATTGCCTTTTTCCCCAAGATAAGTTGTTTTGAAACCCAAAGAATCACACAGTCACAGAAATTTAAAGCTGGCAAGATCTAGATTATTTTAAGAATTTAGAAACAACAAAAGCTCAACAGCCAAAAACTAAACAGCATTTTAAAATCAAGATTTGAAGAAATGGAGGTCTATGTTTCAGAGAAACTGTGGTATAATGAGATAATAAAAGTGGGTAAAGCTGTGATGTTTTAACCAGGGACACTGCATGAACTTGCAACCCACATTGAATATTATCATGTGAGTGGCAAGGGAGTGTTAAGGCTGAGCCTGCATGTGTATTCCCCTTAAATCATCCTTAAGTTTAGGGAAGAAAAGCTTTAACCAGGTAGACATAGTATTCAGTTCTCCCAGATCATATTAATAGGGAAGGTGGAAATTTTTATTACAGCCGTTGTATTTGCTGATAAGACAAAGTATGCAAGTACTTAATCATCACATCTTTTCTAAAATGATGCAGAAGACTATTTTTAGCTGTCTACTGTGCTTTTTACCTTCCTCTCAATAATGTGCCTACATATTAGTTTTAAATTTGCTTACCAACCAAAGTGCATTAGCTTCTCATGGGTTTGTAGGCTGGCTCCATGTTTATTCCTTTACAGAAATGAGCACATTTCTAAAATTATTCAGTAACAAATCTTAAGCTAGATGCTTAGAAGAGCAATTGGGGAGGAAAATATTTTTCTTTTAGCCTATTTAACAAGTCACAAACTGAGATATACCAGCATAAAAATTCAGTTCTATGATGGTTTAAAGCTGTATGTACCCCAAAAAAAGTATGTTCTTAAAGTTAATCTATTCCTGTGGGTGTGTGCCCATTTTAAGTAGGATCTTTTGGTAAGCAGGATCTTAAGATGGGACTTATCTCACTCAGGGTGGGTCTGAATCCTCTCACTTGTAAGAGTCTTTTATAAGAGAATGAAGTTTAGACAAAGAGAGAGAAAGCCACAGAAATAAGTGCTGAAAGCAATGAAACCCAGAAGAGAAGGAGAGAGCAGCAGACACTGCCATGTGCCTTGCCATGTGACAGAGGAGTCCAGGAGCACTGGCGGCCAGTCTTCAGGAAAAAAGCATTGCCTTGGTGATGCCTTTATTTGGACATTTTTTCTCAGTCTCATAAGCTGAGACTCATAAGCTAATAAATTACCATTGTTAAAAGCGAACCCTTTTCATGGTATTTTCATGGTATCTGCTTTGAGCTGCTTTGGAAAACTAAAACAAGTATTATTTATGATTGCTTTCCCTTTTTCCTCTTTCTTCTCCCTGGGGTTGTTGCTAAGTTTGAGGCTTAAACAAATGCCACCATGACACCCAGGTAGAAGGATTGTTCACTTTGGATATTAATTAGTCCCATTCTAGAGCTGGTATCCTTGGAGAGTATTTCCCCCCCACTGTATTGATAATCCACTGAGATTTGGCAGTATCCTCTTCTGTTCTTCCTTACCCCAGAGGTACCCTCATCCTGGCTGAGAGCCTTAGAACCACCTGAAGGTCTACTGAGTCTCTCGTTCTCACCTACAGTCTGTGCCCTTTCTTTCTTGTGGACACAAAGAAGTGTTCACTGTTTCCTCATACACGTCTTGGACCACAAAAGGCCCTAGGGTTGTCGGCAAGCACTCATCATGCCATTAACATTCCTCTAGCCCTCTCTGTTCCTTTGCTCTCAAGTTTCTATGGTGTGATAGACCTCAGAAAACTACCAGAATTCCAGAGAGAAAGGGTGGAGATACAGGGAATAAATCCACCAGAGGAAATGAGGGAGTCAGAGTTTTACCACCACTCTCTTCCCCTCCCAGAATTTGTGCCGCAATTCATTTCAAGGAAGAAACTACAGAAACAATATTTAAGCCCTCTATCCTTTCCTCCATCTCCATTCTCATTGTAAATCCTTTTACCTATTTGATAGCTGTTTTCAAAGTCCTTGTCTGTCAGTTTCATCATCTCTGTCATTTATAGGTCTGTGTCAACTGATGGATTTTTCACCTATGGATCATATTTGCATACTTCTTTGCAATTCTAATCATTTTTTACTAGATTTTAAACATAGTGATATAATATTATTTAGGGATTTTGATGAATTCCTTCAAAGATACTTGAGTTTTTTCTGGCAAGCAGTTAAGTTACCTAGGGAGTAACTTGATCATTTTGAATCTTCTTGCTCAACTTTGTTAAAGCAGGTCCAGAATGGCCTTTACTCTAGGGCTAGTTGTAACCCTGCTTCTTAGGGCTAAAACTAAGAGTGTGGCCTTTCTGGGATCTCATAATGAGACTATCCTTAGTAATAAATAGAGTGAAGTCAACAAATATTAATACAAGATAAAAGACAAAAAAAAAAATGTAAACCAGGGAAAAGAACAATCAAAGAAGGAAGAAAGATTACATTCGCTTTTTTTAGCTGCCACACTATTTAACGCATATTTGAGCCTGCTTTTAAAAAAAATAACTCATTAAAAAAAACAAAACAGCCTACCTGCTTCTGGAGTATCCAGTCACCATGATCCATGCATCTGTCCAGAAAGCACTTTTAAAATTCTACATTGAACCCCCAATATGGGCAGCTTTTTTGTAATACCATTTTTTATCTGCTGCCATAATTTCCAAATGATAATGTTTTGCTTACCATAACTACCTGCCATAAATAGTAGTTCATTTCCAGGTATCCTTCCATTCAACCTGGTTAAATGAACCACACTCAGATGTATACCAGCATATGAAATACTGTGTGCCAACACTTACTCTGAGTGAGTATTGAGTATCTGTTCTAGTTTCCTGCCTGCTAAAACAAATGCCTTGCAATGGGTTGGTTTAAACAATGGGAATTTATTGACTCATGGTTTTGAGACTGCGAGAAGTCCAAAATCAAGATGTCATCAAGGTGATGCTTTTTCCCAAAAGACTGAGCATTCTGAGGCTGGTTACCAGAAACCCTTGGTCCTTTGCTTTTCTGTCATATGGCACTGCACATAGTGGCCTCTCCTGGCTTCTCTGGGTTCTGTTGACTTCTGGCTTTCTACGTGTCTGGATTTCACTCTTCTAATAAAGGACTCCAGTAATAAGATTAAGACCCACCCTCGTTCAGTTGGGCCACACTTTATCTGAAGTAACCATATCAAAAGACCTATTTACAATTAGTTCACACCCACAGGAATGGATTGAGATTAAGAACATGTTTCTCTGGGGTACATAGCTCCAAGCCACCACAGTATCTATACATAAATGTGTACATAGTCTTTCATTTATTTAAATATATGTATTCCATACCAGTTATCTGCCAGGCACTGAGCTAGTTTCTAAGCACAGACTCATGAATAAGACAATCATGGTCCTGCCTTCATGGAGCTTCATGGAGCTTATATTTTAGAGGAGAAGATAGACAATCAATAAGGAAATAAATTATGGTAAGCACTAGGATGGAAATAAGTGGAAAGCTAAGAGAGGAGAGGTAATCTTTAAGCTGAAACCTGAAGATAAAAATAAATCAATACAGAAAAGCAAGGAAGAACATTCCAGAAAATAGCAAGTACAAAAGTTTTGAAGTGGGGAAAAATTGGAGTATTTAGAAAATATCAGAAAATCTATGTGATTGAATTCTGATGAATGAGGGAGAGGGTTGAAAATGAGGTAGTAACTGCAGTCAGATATTAGATCATGAAGGGATATACTGTGAATTCATTAGGGCAAAGAAAGGAGCCCTCCTGAATTTGAAAACAGGATTACCTTCTGAGAAAGTGAAACCCAGAAGATCATAGCATAATGAACAAGAATCACCATCTGTATAAATGGCTACGAGCAAAAGAGAAAGTATGTGGCTAGGGAGTTTGAGAAATGTACAGTACATGTCTATACTATGTCTATACTAAAGTATAGACATAGAGAAGACTAATTAGAAGATGATTATAATTTAAGCTTAAACATAATCAGTGATATTGAACCGTGCCTGAAAAAGTTAAGTGCTAACAAGTCTGAGATATTCCTTAAAGGTAACTCAGCATCACTGGGGGGCAGATGAGTATGGGGAAACAGAATGAAAGGAATGAGTTTCCAATATTTTCCTGCCACAGCCTCAACAAGAGTAGTTCTGCTATCATCTATTTTGTATATTGGACTTTCATTTTAAGAAAGTTTAAAAAAAAACTTTGAAAATCAAAAAATCTTCTAAAAAAGCTCAACAGGAATCTGATGACCTTGGAAGAAATACTCATATAGAAAAAATGGGTGCCTAAGATTACATGTTTTATGAATTAGTCACTAACATCACCCAGAGCTTTTGCTCTGAAACCAGGCTGTCAATTAAGTGTCTGACTAAAATTGGCTTCCCATGTAAGAACATATTAATGTCAGATCATATACACATCAATTATCAAATAAATTGCTAGTCTTTAAAAAAAAAGAATATATTGATACCCAATATGAATTTCTGGTCCACATGGCAGTTATATCTCACCATTAATACATTGCTGATGTGATATATGAATCAGTACCTACTTAGTTTATTTATTGTATATCACTTTACCAAACCTGGCCTGAATTTCTGCACTTGAAAAACTGAGGTGCCCCAAATTCATCAAGCAATTGCCATACTGTGACTCCTCCTGAGAGTGACCAACCAATCTCCCCCTCTGACTTCTTTAGCTGGTTTCTTTTCTTAATACAACTAAAGGAACTAGGGAATCTCATTCACTTGAAGAGACCAGCCACAGTAGGAACACACACTTACGAACAATGCAATACAATAGGAAAAGAACTTCATACTGATTTCATAGATAAAGCACAGTGGTTTAAAGAGAGACATGCAGTGTTAGCACTTGAACTTTTTTTTATCATATAACAGAGGATGTTAAGCTAGACCTCAAAGTTCATCTTGTCCAACCCCTTAGTTTTAAAGGTGACAAAAGAGAGGCTTTGAGAAATTAGATGATTTGCCTGAAAAACATAGCCAGCATTCCTGAGCTAAAGCACATTCCACTATAACTCCCTGACTCAGAATAATAGTTGCTCACACACTTAATCTTCTTGTAGCCACTGCAACTTCATGTTCTCATTCTATTCAATGATGGGTAAATTTTTAAATGAAATTACATTTCCTAAGAACTAAATAGAAGATATTCAATACTTAATAAAATTTTCTCCCTTCTATTATCAGTAATAGTTAGTCAATTAAAGCCAATTCAGCAGCCAAAGTGATTCCTTTATAATAGAAGTCATATCACACCACTCTTCTGCTTAAAACCCTGCAATGGCTCTCCATTTCACTAATAGCATAAGCCAAGGTCCTCCAATAGCCCTACATGACCTACAACTCCTTGCTCATTCTGTTCCTGCCACATTGTCTTCCTTGCTGTTTCTCAAATACACCAAGCACCTTGCTACCTCAGGACCTTTGTACTGGCAGTTCTTCCCTCCGCCTGGAACTCTCTTCTCCCCAAAAAGTTGAATGACTAACTACTTCAACTGCTGCAAGTCCTTGCTTAAATGTCATCTCCTCAATGAGACCTACCCTAACTATGCTATTTAAAACTACTACACCCATCCCTGTGTACTTCCAATGCCCCTAACCCTGACTTACTTTTTTTTCTATAGGATTTATCACCTTCTAATACATTACATTATTTGCTTATGTATTATGTTTCTTGCTCATGGTCTATTTCCCTCCACCAAAATGTAAAATCCATAAAGGCCAGTATCTTTATGTATTCTTTCACTATTGTGGTTTCACTAGCATCTGAAATGGTGCCTAACCTTCAACAAATATTTGTTGAATGAATAATGCATTTAACAATTTGAACATTCTGTGTCTAAAATGCCTGGATCAAAATTAAATTCTTTTCTTGATATGCCTATCTTCTAATGGATTCCAATATACTAAGCCAATAATACAATTCTAGTCACTGAAAGTCTTCTTTGGTGCTGCCATCAACAAAATAAAAGGAGTTACCGTTTGATAATTAAAAGATGATCAACTGCTATCATTTCAAAGAAATGTCCAAATTGCATTAAAAAAGTTACCAAACCAATCCAGAACATACTGACCGTGAATAATATTTATTTAGCATTAATTAAACTTACTTTTCTTGGCTATAATCCTGACATCTTCTCTGGCATAGTATTCTGAGAAGTTGCCACAAGATGAGAATCAAAGAAAAATATGTATATGTATACATGTGGACGGGGGTTCTTTATGAGCAGTCATTATAAAGTACCTGAAGATGAGTACACTGATTTGACCCATGTCAGTATTGTACACATCTTTCAGTTGTTTATTTTTCTTGAGTAATCATGATGGATTTGTCCTGAAATATCTTCACTCCATTTACAAGTCCTCTTTGTAAACAAATGCAAACATGGAAAAAAAAATGGCTGAGAATAGTATTGCAGATGGCCACTGCGTATGGTCAAGCTTTGCACATCTCCAGGAGTGCCAGGTACACAGATTATGATGCACATGCAACCCCACCTCCGGAGTTATACAATGTTCAGCTCTGGATCTATTTAGAACTTGCCTAGATTGGAACTGAAATCAGTGATCGTTCCTCTTGGAAAAAGTAACTCAAAATTACTGAGCTAATCAACTCTGGACAATGGGGTAAGAATTGATTTACCTTAAAATAGTATCCTCAAAATATATGCTAGCAAATTAATAATGAAGGTGTTACAGACACACCTAATAGATCACAATTCCCCATCCCAAAATCCATGGTTAGTTGACAATAGGTTTTCTGGTAAAGGGCATAAAATTTGATAACCAAAATGATCTTATAGCACCCTCAAGTGGGTTAATAATAGACTGATAATGTTTCTCTTCGAGAAAAAGAAAATGAAAAAGTGATAGAATCGTTTCAAACAAAGACTATCGGAATAATAAAGATGTACCAATCCTTATCAGAAGGTCTTGTAGTCTGAAATATTTCTCTAATTACGGGGATGTATTTTTGCCTGATCTAGCCATACTTTCCACTTAGTATTCCTCGTTCTTCTCTTAGTCACCTTTATATCAAAGATGTGACTTCCATGAGAGGTTTAAGTATACAATTTAAATACAATAAAGCTGTAATCTAGTCTTTTGTACCACGTAGTTACAAACTAAACCAAGTAGCTCTATTATAGGAAAAAAGGTTCAAGACTATCTTTGTATATTAACATTAATAATGGATATTTTAGAAATAAAACTAAATTCCATACACATATATTTACAAACTATATCCATAATGAAAATGGTTTCAGTTGACTCTCTAAACTGCATGGCATGGTGGAAAGCACTAGATACATCGTAAAAAGATGTGGATTCTAAAGTCAATTTTTGAACAAATTATTAACCTCTCCATGTCTGTTTCTTCATTTTTTAAAATGGATAAAATATTTGTCTTACACGCCTCATACTGAATAAAGCAGAGGTTACTAGTTAGGAGTTTCTTGGTGTATTAGTGAAGTTTTCTTGATTCTAAAACACATAAATTTACTCAATCCAGCTTAAGCAAAAATAAAAAATAAAAAAAAAATAGAGAAAGAGGGGTTTTTTAGTCCATTGAGTTAAAGGTGGGGCTCCTTGAAGAGATGCTGAAAAAATAAATATAGAATTACTGTAAAAGACCCCTAGGGTCTGATTTGGTTCTATACTTCCTTCCCTGAAACATACACCTCATCCCTAATGAAATCTCAGATAAGATGAAACCTTGTTGAAATTGTTTGGATGAAAAACCAGAAAGAACCTGTAAACAAATATTTATTTAAAGTCATAGATTATTTGTGTAAGTCCTTATTGAATAGTAATTGTGGCTGTTTGAGATTACTTTATGAATACCAAAAAGAGAAAGATTATGTTTGTAAATTAATCTATTCCTCTGGGTGTGACGCCCTTTGATTGCATTAAATTCAGCTGATGTGTCTTTGATTAGGTTACCTGTTAAGATTAGGGATATTTTATTTGGTAGGTCTGATATAAATGGATACTCACACAGACAGACAGACACACAGGAAGAGAGAGCTCTGTCATTTTTGATCCTGCCATGTGACAGAAAGGAGAAGGCTCAAACGGCTGAGGCCGAGGGGAGAGAAGAGACATAGCTTACAGCTGAGATTGGGAAGAAAGCAGAACAACTGAGACTGACATAGAAGGCCTGGAAAGAAATAAACCCTATGCCAGGAGAACGAGGACTACAGGATCCCTTAAGTACGAAACCTCAAGAGACTGGGCCCACGGAGCTCAAGAGGAAGAGGAAGCCTAGACAGGAAGGCAGAGACTACCCAGATATCGGCGACCACCTTGCTTCAACACATGGCCACTGACAGGTGTTGGACTTTTTATGTTCTTGTAACTCTAAAGTTTTACCCCAAATAAATACTCTTTTATTTCTGGTATTTTGCATTGGCAGCCCTTTGGCAAACTAATATAGTAATATAAAAGTTTCTGAGGACTAGAACAAACTTTATCTTTTGCAGACATTGTCATACAGCTGTTATTTGGGAAACTTGGAAGATCCAAGTAAAGCTATACTGAGATAGGCTGCTTCTGCCCCTGCAAATGTGACTACCTTGCTTTGACAAGATTTCTGTATTTTTTGCTGAATAAATCAGTAATTTACTGTTTGTGTATGCACACACTAATGCAGAAGAGGCAGGGGATCTCTTCCCACCAATTGATAGCCTTCCTGAAATGACACATATATAATTAAAATGTCCATAACTAAAATATCCCTACCTACCTCAATTTCACACTTGCAGTCTTCAGAACGCATCTTGCTTTTTTACACCTCTACTTCTTTAAATATATTGCTCCCTCATTCCAAAACACACATACTTGTCTCTCTCTTGCCCCATCAACTCTCACTACACCACCCTCCAGAGAAAAGGGATCTAAGCAGACACTGTAGTAGGTGTCCACAACAGTAGTACTACCACTGTGCCATATTTATTCTTCTTGTTTATTATCCACTGGACTGTGAGCCACTCAAAAACCTTTATATCTCCAGGACCTAGAGAGTATTTGTTAAAGAATGTACAGATGTGCTCATTTAGAAATGAAATTTGACATCACATTAAAAATAGGACCAGATGCCAGACACCAAAGACCTATTTTGGATGTCCTGCCTTTTCTCTCTCCATCACTCCACACACATTCACATAATTATTTACAATAAGTCTGGACAATTTTTATTGGAAAATATTAATAAGGAAAGCCAAATGATCACTAGACCTTTTTTTGTTTGGTTTTGTTTTGTTTTTTGAGGTACTGGGGCCAGGGATTGAACCCAGGACCTTGTACATGGGAAGCAGGTGCTTAAACACTGAGCTACACCCACTCCCTAGACCTTTTAAAAGACAAAAATAAAAGGCAAACAAAAATAAAAGGCAAACAAAAAGTTCTGTAAAGAACTAAAAAAAAAAAAGTTCTCTTTCTGTGCCATCTTAAAAGCTCCATATCAGACTGGTTCCACCAAATGAAAAGCAAACTACTAGATGATTTACCTTCCTCTGTCCCTTGAGAAGGCAGATTAGAAACATGATCAGCAGAATAGGACCTAACTATTTGTACTCATCCTTGCAGTCTTTATGAGGCTTATCTTCCTTGTCCCTGACTTCCTTTTTGGTGCCTAGTCCCTTCAGTTTGTCCTTCCTCTTCCCCTCCATTCCTACATCAAAGATCTAATGCCCTGTTCCTGTCAAAGTCCAAGGAATTAATTGTCCCAGTAGAAAATGAATTCAAATACACCTGTAATTGTAAAAGGTTTCATCCCTTGAATGGGGATATTTGGGAAGTGAAGAAACCACCTAACTACTGTGACTACCCCACTTAAGGCCAACATTAACCAAAGGTAGAAAACCCAGCCCAAGTTTTGAGTACACCTGATTCAAGTTCATTTTTCCTGACACTACTCTATACATAACAGGCATTTGACAAATGTCACTCTTGATGAATGCTCTGACCTTCTAAAACCATATTTCTCCATTTCCATGGCCATCCCACAATTTTATATGGTTAAATTATGGGGTCATTGTAAGTTGCCCTGACGTCAGAATCAGAAAGAAGGGTAGACAGAGTTCATAGAGATGAAGGCATATGCTACTCCAGAATGGCCTCACAAATTGGAATTCCCAGGCTAAATGCCATGCTCTGGCATCTGGTTCTCAGATACTGGGCTTTTTGGTTATTCCAGGGATAATTAGGTCCTTGATGACAGAAAGACTAACTAAAATCACATATTTACCAAAATGTCTATGTATTTCATTTTTAGTGGCAGGATTTCCTTTTTCAGTGACAGCACCCTTTTTCCTAATAGCAACTACTCTCTAGAGTTATGACTTAAAGCAAATCAGTCTGTACCATTTATTAAAGTTTCCTAATGTGCCCATACTTACTTGAAATTTGTCTTTTAAACTTGCACTCTTCTTTGTTGCTTTTTCTCAAGTCTCAGTAAACTGCTTATTTGCCTGGACTTTTCTCAAACAGTGTGGAGACATGCACTATGTTCCGGGCCTGGTCTTTTATCTAGGATTTCCGTCAGTGAAAGGCAAATTCATCCAGAGACACATAGCTGGAGAGTGAAAATTTTTTCTTCAAGAGGACTATACCCAATTACACATATTTAAATGGCACAGATTTTAATATATTGGAATACAAACATACAGCCCCAACTCGAAATTAAGGTCAGCCAGACCTTTTATATGATAAAATATTTTCTCCAGCATTCCTGTCTGTGAGAATCTATTAATACCTAGGTTGGAATCCTAACTCTGGCCACTTTCTAACTGGATGACGTTTAACAACTTACTGACCCCCTCGAGGCCTGTTTCCTCAATGTCTAAAATGAGAGTACAACGAGGTAGTAATGGTTAGGTTCTCGAGTCAATATGCAAGGGAAAAAAAAAAAAAAAAACTTAAGTCTGAAATACCTTTGAAAATCACTAGAATTATCCATAAGTACAATAAATAGACTTTTGTGAACACAACACTGTACAGTAACACAGGACACTAAATTTTGAGAAACGACTGAGATCAGCCGACTAAATAAAAAGGAATATATATGTGCAGATATCCGGGCATCCTGGCTTTAAGATATCGCTGAAATCACTAACAAGTGAACCGGGTATGGATGGAGAACACAAGTCCAGTGCCTAATAAATTTTAGTGCCCTTAGTTTCGTCTGCCCAATAGCCAACCCGGAAATCCTCGCAGAACAACCGTTTTGATATGGTTTATGTCCAAAATGTAGGTAGTGATTTACCCAGCGAGTATTTTGAGGGAAGAAGCCTGTGACACACGTCTGGGGTCGTCACCTTGGGCCTGACACTTAAAAGCGGCTCAATAAATGAGGATGAATTGCTATTTACCATTGATTAGAGCTCGGGCCAAAGGGTCTCCGTAAATGTGAAACTGGCAGCTTTAAAACAGTCAATTCAATATAACAATCACACCGCGGAAATTTAAAAAACAAGCTTCTCACAGCAATAACCACCTCGAAAGCCTCGCCAGCCCTTAGCTCAGGACAGGCTTAGGCCAATCCTTCGGCTTCCGTACTCTCGCTGGGTTTCGCGAGACCGAGGCTGAGCTCAGCCGCGGCACCGCAGTGGGCAGCCTCGGAACACTTCCGGGAGGCAATCATGTAAGACTGTGATGTGTGCTTCCGGCGGCCTCCGGGCTGCTTCCCCCAGCCTCCGGGGGCGACCGGCTGAAGTAGTGGTGACACCGACGGGATGAATTAGCAGCCAGCCGGCCCTCAGGTCCAGTGAACTCTAGCCATGGACCGGGATCTTCTGCGGCAGTCGCTGAATTGCCATGGGCCGTCGTTGCTCTCCCTGCTTCGGAGCGAACAGCAGGACAATCCGCACTTCCGGAGCCTGCTAGGGTCGGTGGGTGAGCCTCTTCGGGGCCCACCGTCCCAACAGCAGTTACAGGGCAGGTAATGCGACAGCGCCGCCGCTGCGAGACAGGGAAGGGACGCAGCTGGGGGCTCCCCTGCCGCAGCCGGGAGGTGCTTTCGGGAGGAGGGGAACGGAGGCCATGTGCACTTAAGAGCTGTGGCCCTGGTGCCGAGGGCGGGGTGGAGGAGGATCCGCGTATCGGGTGTGTAGAAAATGCCGCTTGCGATCTGAACTTTTTCCCTGGCACTGTCTAGCAGTGGCGCGGGTTCTTTGGCCAAAATCCCTTGGGCTTTCGTTTCTGGAAGTGAGGGAGTTACTTTCTAGGTTTCTCCACCCTCTAATTTCAGCCTGGCAAATGAAAGAATCCGTCGTTAAAACTTTTTCTTGGAGGATATACGACATGGATCTTAGAAGAGAACTGATTGGGCAGTGAAAGCCGTAACTAGTAACTTGAATATGTTAAAAGACTTTGCGGATAAACGAATTTTCAGATTTTGTTTCTTTTTTAGAAAAGAGAAGAGAGTTGACAACATTGAAATACAAAAATTCATTTCCAAAAAAGCGGATCTGCTTTTTGCACTTTCCTGGAAATCAGATGTACCTGTAGGTTCTGAAGTTAATGAAGACAATGAAGGTGAATTTAGTTTTTAAACCTTTCTAAGATTGCGGTGTGGTTTAACAGTACTTTCATATGAAACAGAACTCAAAACTATTGTTAGTGATTTTGTTAATTATTTTTTCAGATCATTATGCAGTCATGCCACCTTTAGAGCAGTTCATGGAGATACCTAGTATGGACCGGAGAGAATTGTTTTTCCGAGATATTGAGCGTGGTGATATAGTGATTGGAAGAATTAGTTCCATTCGGGAGTTTGGGTTTTTCATGGTATTGATCTGTTTAGGCAGTGGCATTATGAGAGATATATCCCACTTAGAAATCACAGTAAGTTGCTCACTTTTCCTTTGTTTGGATTGCTTCTATTTTGATAAAAGTGACACCTGAATGCACGAATTAGGTCTTGGTATGCAGTTGTGCTTATTAACACTCTGAAAAAAGAAAAAAAAAAAAGAATACCCTGCCCAGATACTTTGGGGAATTAAATAAATATTAGTTGGAGAGATATAAACAAGCTTTCCTTTTAAAAAAAGAAAGTATTAGCAGTGAAAGATTTACTTGCACAGATTCCTCTTCCATGTCAGGATTTGGGTTTTTTGTTTTGTTTCTTTGGTTGTGGGGCGTAGGGTGAGATTGCCTTTTTTAACTGTTCAAAGAGTTATCTGTGAACCTGATGAAGTTGGTTTTCTGAGCTTCTACTAGCTGAAGATGTTCTTAATTATTTAGTATTTCATAGATTAGCAGCATCATAGTAGTAAATTAATTGCTGTCATATTTAGATATTCCCAGTAATTAAGTGATTTCTACATTATAAGACACTTTGCCCAAGATGAATAATCCAGAATTTGAAATACGTCACTTTAAATGATTTGATATTTGCTGTCTATCCTGGCAGATGAAAAAAGAAGACAAGCAGAAGACATCACTGTGGATATAACAGTTTATATAAACTTTGGAGAATTCACATTTTCATATTTCATAAGAATCATCATACTTTCTGGACAAATTTCAGTTTTATTTTTGACAAGCACAAAATACCTTTTTGGGAAGCGGGTGTGGCTCAGTGGATAGAGCCCCCGTTTACCATATGGGAGGCCCGGGTTCACGTCCCGAGGCCTCCTTGTGAGGGCATGCGGGCCTGAGCGGTGTGGTGGGCTGATGCAGCAACCTCACGGCAGGAAGCGGGTGTGGCTCAATGGATAGAGCACCCGTTTACCATATGAGAGGCCCAGGGTTCGCTTCCTGGCGCCTCCTTGTGAGGGCAGGCCGGCTCCTGCAGTGCCGTGGGCTGATGCGGCAAGACCTCACAGCAAAGGGGAGATAAGCAGACGCAGAGAAGACACGCAGCGAATGGACACAGCAGCACAAGCAGCAAGGGGGGGATAAATAAATAAAATAAATCTTTAAAAAAAAAAAATACCTTTTTGTTTCATAATCTATAGATATATTTAGTTCCTAAAACTAAGGAAAGTTTCATGAGATTTTAGCTTCTAAAGTGAACCAGAAAACATGTATTATTATATTTGGGCATAGAAATTATTTGTAATCTAAGTTTTTATTTAAAATTACACTTTAGGGTAGTGGCTGTTTTTTTATGTTCATGGCAACTATTAACTATTTTACTAAACAACTAGGATAAAAGAGGACATCATTCTCACTAAAGAATGAAATGTCTGATCTTTTAAAATACTTCTTATTGCAGGCTCTTTGTCCATTAAGAGATGTACCTTCTCATAGTAACCACGGGGATCCTTTATCGTATTACCAAATTGGTGACATCATCCGAGGTGATCAGTTTCATCATATTAACAAACAAACAAAAAATTGTCAAGTTTTTGTTTTTATTAATAATGAAAATGTAGAGAAGTGTTTGTAAAGTTTTTATTATTTTCATACTAGTTTACATTTTCTTATTCATTCGCTTAACGCTTTTTTTTTTGTTTTTAAAGCTGGAATCAAGGATATTGACAGATACCATGAAAAACTTGCAATATCTCTGTATAGCTCATCTCTTCCACCACACCTATCTGGAATTAAGTTAGGTGTAGTTAATTCTGAAGAGCTTCCTTTGTACTACAGGTAATTTATCCATTTTATTTCAACAACCATTTATTACAAAGCAGCTTCTTAGATAAAAAATAGCAAAATGTGCTCATTTGCTTTTCTTAACCCTTAAAGTATCTCAAACTTGGTGAAAGAAACCAACTCATAATATTGCCACACTTCAAGTACAAAAATGGTATAAGTATTTAAACTTCATATGATCATGCTACTTCTTTAGTAGAAATGGGACATGCTAAGTAATTAGCCATTCTGGAAGAACTGTAAAAGTATTGTATGTTGCAGAATATTCATATTACTTGAATCACATCCAGTATTCTATTAGTCATTTTTATATTTTTGTTGTGATTTTTCTTTTTAAAGGAGGAGTGTTGAACTAAATAGCAATCCTTTGGAGTCCTATGAAAATATTATGCAGAGTTCCTTGGGATTTGTTAATCCAGGAGTAGTTGAATTCCTTCTAGAAAAACTAGGAATAGATGAATCTAATCCACCATCTTTAATGAGAGGCCTACAAAGGTATAGTAAATCAGTATTATTTTCTTAGATGGTGAGGGGAACAGTGCTGAGCTTAGAAGCTACATTAACCGAGGGACATACTTAACCATCCTATATAGCAGGTTTGACATTATGTCAAAGGTTGAATGAAACAGGTGATCCCATTTCCTCAGAGTCTCTTATCAATTAGATGTGGAACAAATAGAGAAAGATGTACACACTTTTCATGAAAGTTTTATGTATATGTTGAAGAGATAATTGTTTAACAATAATAACCATTCCTGACAGTTAAAGGATTTTGCTCTGTAAATGGAATAAACATTTTGTTTGGAATTCTTTCTTTCAGTGTAGAGTGTCTATCAGGTAGTATGAAGTATAGTTTTTAAAAAGTGTTTATTGTTTGACTTTTATTTCCTTAATAGCAAAAATTTCTCTGAAGATGATTTTGCTTCTGCATTAAGAAAAAAACAGTCTGCATCTTGGGCTTTAAAATGGTATGAACACTTTGTCTTTCAACAATTGCATTAGCGACTCTAAAAGGTTAAGGTAATTTAAGTATTCTTATATCATTTTTAAGACCAAATTTATTCATAAATGAGGTAAAATATGATATCTTCAACATTAGCTTTTTAAAATAGGTGTATGTGATCTGTGTTATAAGCTTCAAAAGGAATTAGTATATTGATATCTTAATTTCATAAATATATGTTATGAAAATATAGGCAGAATGCTTGTTAGGTATATTGAGTATTGAAAACTAGTATTTACCAAATTTAATAGCAGTTGCTTTTAAAATTTATTCATGGTTACATTTTATATTTGGGTATTCTGTGAAATGTTTATCATGCTTTACAAACATCTTTTTTAGTGTGAAGATTGGAGTTGATTATTTTAAGGTTGGACGTCATGTGGATGCTATGAATGAATACAATAAGGCTCTGGAAATAGACAAACAAAATGTGGAAGCTTTGGTAGCTCGTGGAGCATTGTGAGTGAATTAAGGATTTTAAGGAATGTTTACAAGTTTAATGTGTACAAGATTTACATGTCATTCACAAGATAAATTCCTCTAACTTTGTTTCTTTGTACCTTTAGATATGCAACAAAAGGAAGTCTGAACAAAGCAATAGAAGATTTTGAGCTTGCATTGGAAAACTGTCCAAGTCACAGGAATGCAAGAAAATACCTCTGCCAGACACTTGTAGAAAGAGGAGGACAGTGAGTGTCAGATTTTTTTTTAATAGTAGTGGTCTAATATTCCACTAACTACTATATAATCTTGAACTTAATGTAAGGAAATAGCATCTTTTTTTTTTTTTTTTTCTCTTTTTTTAAAAAACTTTATTTCAATTTCAAAAAATAAAATAACAGACAAAAGGCAGTTTAACAAATTATGGAAGCATTACTTCAAAAAAATCTGTCCAGGCACACTTATCTTATTTAATCCTAAAAACAAACTCAATTATTAGAGATATTTTAGTATTTCACGTTTATTGTTTTACATATCCATTCTCTTTGCATACAAATATAAATATAAAGGTATAAAAAATTAAGAATTCTTTCCCTGGACATACACTAGGAGTTTTCATTTTAATAAAATATATAAAAATATGAATTGAAGGTTCTATAGTCAATTGTGAAATAAAATTTTGCTGTTATATTTAGCTTATTATTCTACCCTGTCCAATAAAATCCACAAATTCAGATTTAATGGAAGAGCAGATCCTTAAGAACAAACCTGATAACTTATGTTATTCTAAAATGTCATAATGCCTGGCATAGTAGTTGTATCATAAATATTTAAGGAGTAACAGACCAGATATATTTATAAAGTTTTTTGAAGAAACATGAAACTCCAATATAAATAATCTAATTACAGCCTGCTTTAATAACTAAAAGCCAGTTTATAATTAATAGCTTCTTTCTTGCTGTTAAATTTTTTAAATAGATAATCTCTTTGCTATTTCATGAATTTGCCTCTTCATTCCAGTTTGTATGAACATTCTGCTTTAAAGGATCACAAATCCCAAATTGATGAATTTTAACAATATTTGTTTTTAAATTATGGGAACTTCTAACTAGACTCAAGTAATTGGAGCAGCTTTCACCTTCCTCACTAGGTAGATAGATAGTACCTACTTAACTGTGATTGTCTTATTACCCACACATTAGTTTCTTTTAGCTGAATAAATAGCAATACCATCCATCTAGTTATTCAACCCAGAAATGTTAGTCATGTTTGGTTCGTCTCTTATACTCCACATCCAGTTTACTGATGCATAAGTGATTCCATTGACACTGTTGTTTTTTGTTTGTATTTTCAGTTTTTATCTTTTTTTCCTTTTAAAGAATTGAAAACGGTTTTGCAAAATCCTCTCACTATTCTGTATTCAAACTTTCTAATTATGATTTTTCACAGCATAGACTTATGATCTTCATCCATCAATTTTTCTCCCTACAGGCTCATTTTTGATGTACATGTGTGTGTGTTGGTATTTCCAAAGAAGTTTGACAGTGAAGTATCTGGGGAAAAATTTTTCTGTCAAAAGAAAAATTCTTCATAAATGACTAGGAAAAGCCAGCCTACGTAATTCTAAACTAACACTCAGGATCATACTAAATTTGCAGGCGACATCAGCTCATAATTTCTTTTTATATATTACTAGAACATAAAAATACTGGACCTATAGTGCAGCTTTAGTTACTAGTAATTGTTTCTTCTTTGTTTTATGTGAGTTCTTTACCAAATAAGGAGCAGTGAAAAAACCACATGATTTAAGTATTGTTTATTTTGGAAAATAATTTGCTTAACATGGTTTTTCCCTAGTAATAGTCCTCTCATATAAGCCTCTGACATGTATGCATATTTGGGACCTTTTGTTGTTTTTATATAAAAGCTAAGTCTTCCTTTTGAATTTAGGTTAGAAGAAGAAGAAAAGTTTTTAAATGCTGAAGGTTACTATAAGAAAGCTTTGGCTTTGGATGAAACTTTTAAAGATGCAGAGGATGCATTGCAGAAACTTCACAGATATATGCAGGTGATTCTTTATTTCCTCTTAGAAATTTAGTGATAATTAAAATTAAGGCAAATGCCTTTTTTCTAGGGAAAACTATTGTAGATTACTTAAATTCCTAATTTGGTTTGAAATTAATTTCGTAGAGTATCTTTTTTTTTTGTTTGTCATTGCTCAAAAATACAATTAATAGCAAATTCCCTCTGGTATGTGATTTTGAGAATTTTCCTTGTATAATCATAACTCAGAGATATTGTGGGTTGTTCCAGACCACCACAATAACGCAAATGTCACACTAAAGCCAGTCACACAAATTTTTTGGTTTCCCAGGGCATATAAAAGTTATGTTTACACTGTACTGTAGTCTACTAAGTGTACAATAGCATTATGTCTAAAAAAAAACACTGTGCATATCTTAATTAAAATGTGACACAGAGACATGAAGTGAGCACACGCTGTTGGAAAAAATGGTGCTGATAGACTTGCTTAATGCAGGGTTGCCACAAACCTTCAGTTTGTAAAAAAAAAAAAATGCAGTATCTACAAAGTGCAACGATATGAAGTGCAATAGAACTAGGTATGCCTAGAATGAGCTTTCTTGGTTGCAAAATTATCAGTGAAACTGTCATAATTGAGCTAATTATAAACCTTATAAACCTTTTTGAGAAATATTTTAAGCTGTCTTTTCCTGTAATACTGATGATGATGTTTTCTCATGCATTTTCTTCTGAATTGGACCATTGCTGCTGTGTCTGACATCTGGTGCTGCTCATCCCCATCCACAAACTGGAAAATGATTTCTTATGTAATCATGCATCCAACTGGGCTGTGCTATTTTTATAATGGTTTGTATTTGAACATTGTGATTCCTCCCTCAATTCACCTTAATGGGATTTATTTGTAAAATTGTGTCCTGTTTAATTTTTTCTTTTTTTTTTTTTTTAAATAAATACTTTTTCATGTATTTTATTTTTTACCTCGTTTCTTATACTCTGGTTCATGGGTACCAATGCAATGGCGTCTCCTTTTTTCACTGGATACCAACTGCAATATGGTCCTCAATACTGTTCTGGCTATTGCAACGATTAATGCCAAACACCTGAATGATTAATTTTTCATATGTTCAAAAATACTTGTATAATGCTGGATATATGGTAATTTGGGTATACTAAACTTGGTTGCTGGTTGGGGGGTGGTCTTTTGAATATTGGGTTTTATATATTCTGCTATTTTTAACGTGTGGTTTTTTCTGATACCTGGGTTCTAAAAGAAATCTTTGGAATTAAGAGAAAAACAAGCTGAAAAAGAAGAAAAGCAGAAAACTAAGAAAATAGAAACAAGTGCAGAAAAGTTGCGTAAGCTCTTAAAAGAGGAGAAGAGGTAAACTATAATATTCAATATTTTTAATTTAAAGCAACTACTGAGTTGAACCAAAGTGCCATATGGAGGTAAAGTAAGTAAAAAATGAAAGTACTTCAAGTGATAATCAATGACTGCTAAGAATTCTTAGCTAAGAATGTGTTTTATGTTTTTCTGTAAAAAGAGATTAAGCAAAGTGGACTCTTAAGTCTAGAATTTTGCAGTTTAAAAAAATTGGATTTACCATAGAATTAAAATAATGAGTTATTTTAATTATCTGTGTATTTTATGGAGAAACGTTTAAGAACTAGAGCAGTGGTTCTTAACTGGGGGTGATTTTACACCCTACAGGGCATTTGACAATGTGGAAACATTTTTGGTTGTCGTAACTGGTGGAGTGCTATGGCATCTAGTGATTAGAGGCAGACAATGCCTCTAAACATCCTACAATGCACAGAACAGGCCCTCCCCATTTTGCCCCACCCCTACCCCACAAAGAATTATTTGACCCTAAATGTCAGTAGTGCTGAGTGGAAAAACCATGAACTAGAGCTAGCCAGATGTAAAACTTTAGTTCTCTCCTTTATGTGTTTAGGTAGTCTTAAGCTTTTAAAGTAGTGTTTGAAATGTCACTGTGTCACTCAGATATGATAGATTTGCATAAGTGACACCTATCTACACAATTTTTTTTTCCCCCAAAGTCATACCTTTGTTAGTACAATTAGTTCTGTATTGACTGAGATTATGATAATGTTGTTTGTCTAAGCCACAGCTTAGAAATCTTTTATGAAATCTTCAGAGGGAACAAATCAGTACCAAATCTTTATGGATAATATAGTAGAAAAGTTCTTGTATTTATATCTGATGACTTAATTACATTTTTTAGGTTAAAAAAGAAAAGAAAAAAATCATCTTCTTCAAGTGTTTCTTCTGATGAATCAGTTTCTTCTTCATCTTCCTCTTCTGGTCACAGAAGACAAAAGAAACGGAAGAGAAACCGTTCAGAGTCTTCGCGCAGTTCCAAAAGGCATTCGTCTAAGGCATCTTCAAATCAGGTAGATCAGAATAGAAAAGATGAGTGCTATCCACTTCCAGCCAATACTTCAGCATCTTTCCTTCACCAAAAACAAGAAGTGGAAAAACTATTGGAAAAACAAGATAGGTTACCATATCAAAAGACACAGGTAAAAGAGAAAGATAGATACCATCTCTCTTCATCTTCAGTTGAAATTCCGGATGATTTTGGAGGTAGGTCCGATGATCCAAGAGATTTGTACAATAGCTATAAATCTCAAGCGGGTAGTAGTAAAACAGTAAAGCCATGTAAATCAGAAAGGCATTTTTCTAGTAGAAGAGATTCCTCAGATACCTTCTGTAGGAATTCAGATGACAAGATAAAAGTTTATGGTTATAGAAGATTTGAAAAGGATATAGAGGGAAGAAAAGAGCATTATAGAAAGTGGGAGCCAGGTTCAGTGAAGTATTCCACTTCACCAGCAAGCTCAGACTATCCTTGGAAGTCAGTTGACAAATATAAAAAATATTCTTATTCTGGATCACGTGACTTTAGTAGACATGAGCAAAGATACCAGCTAAATACAAATCAAATAGAATATGAAAGGGAGGACAATTATGGGGAGGATATTAAAACAGAGGTTCCAGAAGAAGATGGACTAAATAGCAAAGAACAATCAGAAAGTGGAGTTAAAAAAAATTTACCTCAAAATTTGCTCAATATATTTAATCAGATAGCTGAATTTGAGAAAGAAAAAGGAAATAAGCCAAAAAATTAATATGCCAAGGATATCAACACCATTACCATAAAGACAGCTTTTTTAAAAATTGTGTCTTAAGTCATAATAGTCCAATTCAAAAGTCTCTGCTCCTAAAATTATTTTATTTGTAGAGATTGCAGAGAACAAATGCCTTTCAGCATTTCTCAAATTATTTCAGTTGTAGATCCCCTTTTCACAGCCTGATTTTTAGACTTTTCATGTGTATATGGTACAGTATTTCTTTCCCCGACTGACAATTTAAACTTCTTCACCTAAAGATAATTCTCTGAAAGTATTGTTTCTTCACTATAATGATGTATGAGAATTCCTGGATGTACCTTATACTTCCTGCTGGTTATTAAATTTGTGCATTGAACACTTGAATTGTTTTCATTAAAAATCTCTTCATTCTCTTTTCTGTTAAATTAAAAGCCTTCAGCTTTTGAAAGAGGTTATATGTTTGAATGTTCCTTAAGTTGCATTTTGTATTTGTTTAAATAATAAATCTTTTTGCACAATTATTTTAAGATGGTAGATAGATTATCTATCTTGTTTAATTGGCATCTAAGGCCTGACTTAATTTAAAAGGGTTGTATACAGCTGTTGGCTTCTATGCAGCTCAGGTACCTTACCATGACAGGAATAAGGCCATGAAAATCGAATATGAGCCCATTTTTCTTATTTTTGCATATTTTTGTGTTTTTGCCTTATTGCTAACATTAGAGCACTAAGAAATTTTTTTACTTTAAATATTGGCAAGTCCCATAAAGACTACTTTTAGGCAAGAGTAGGTCAGAATAGAAAAGAATCCTTTTAGCAAAAGCAAATAGCAGTGGCAAAAAACAGCACATTGAAAATCTGGTTTTCCTCTAGGGAAAGAAAATTAGGAAACTCCTAATACTGCAAAATGTCCAGTTGGGAAGGCACTGAGTATGTTTTCAAATAGCTTTGACCTGGCCTGTGTCTTACTTTTCTTCTCTTTGCATCTCTTCTCCCCTGATACTTCCTTTCTCGGGTTTGTAAATAAATGACTAGGCCAACCTGAGCCTGGTTGTTGCTCAGAATAATAAATTCCAACAGCTAGAGTTCAAGAAGGAAGAGACTTGGATTGTAAGATTCTTCTAAAATAACTGAAAGCTGAATGGTATACTCTTGGGGAGATACAGGTGTTTGGGGTTTGATGGTCTTTACAATGACCCTTAGTACTAATACTCATAGTGTCACTGCATGGGTAGGCAGGTGGGTATCCCTCTACAAAGATCCAAGTGAGAGAATGATAGAGGAAGAAGATACTTTTTATTCCTTGTCCTGTTTTGTGGTTCCTGCCAACAGTAAAATACCAAAACTTTAAGTACTGTGTGTGTACTACTTGTGTCCTTCAAATTCCAGTAGTGGGAACCTAATGGAAAAATTGAAATTTGCTTTGCTGTGGAACTGGGAAAGATATCTGGTCAAAAGCAATAGAAAATGGCAGAAGAAATAGGCCAGTCACTCAGGAATTAGTCTTTCCACCAAGAAACTCATCTTAAGACTCCCTAGTTGTATTTATTAATATCTTTATAAAATCTGAGTGTCACTATCAACCAGCAGTGTAATTTTCCACAGCTGCTTTGTAGTGTATGTTACATTTTGGTACAGAAAAAATATATCTTATCCAGCAGGCTGCCTGAATTTTCCCCAGGCCTCTTTCATGGGACATCATAAACTTAAACAGAGTACACAAACCACTTTCTAAGGCAGTGTTCAAGAAGCCAGTCACAGCAAAAAATACTGGTAATGTACGTTCTCAAGAATCCCTAGTGATACTTCGAGCACTTTTTTCCTTAGTGTCATGATTATAGTTTGTATACACACAGGTTTCCATAAGTAGATGAAGCATGACTTTATAACAAAGCAGATGGATGTTCAGATAACTCGCTGAAATGTAGCTCCAGATTGGGAGATAAAGGGGTTGATTCCCTTTCTTACCAATTAGGATTATTAATTACACTGAAGTGATAAAGTTGCAAGTGTTATTTAAGAGTTAAATGTAGACTTGTTTGCTGACCTGAGAACCAAACCATTCGACAAATACTGTGGTAGGCCCTGGGTGGCAATTCAATAATAGGTAGAATTTATTGCATGATTACCATGTGTCAGACCCTGTGAGTTTTGTGTATATTAGCTCATTATTTCAATAAAGTTAGGATGTAAGTAATTATTGCTGTCTCCATATTAAAAATGAGAGGAAAAAAGCATAAGGAGTAAATTACCCAAAGTCACAGAACCAAGACACAATTCAGCCTTCGTAGACGACAATGTTTAATATTATTTCAAGATCTAAGTGATTTACAAATTAATGATACAGGGCTGAGAATAAGAACTCTGGTGAACAACATACAAAGGGATTATATATTTAATCAGTTTTCTGATCTTATAAAATATCATGAATTGGAATAATGTTTTAGCCAAAAATTATCCAGCATTTTTACTCATCTTATTCATTAGACTTAGCTATGCCTGTTGTTGTCTAGTTCTTTAAAAAAAAAAAAAAAAAAAATCAAAATGATCAGGAGAAATAGGTTGACTACCATGACTTGTTTTCAAAAGAAGGAACTGGATTGATGGTTCCAAACATTTTCCCCCCAAAAGGCTGCTGCCTTGAAGGAGATAACACTTTAAGTACGTAGGTTCTAATATATTTATTTGAAACTCATTTTATAACATTGTGATGATACTCTACACTCTATTCCAAGAGCTAATGCATTGGACACGTGTTATAATAAAGTATTAACTGGGAAAGCTAATTCTAAATCTGGTAGCCTACCTCCACTTTAAATTGATGTAATTTCATTGCAAATCAATCACAGCTGATTTATTTAAATTGTTTTATTAAATCAAGGAAATTTCCAAAATGTGTTTTTACTCTTTATTCTTGGTTGTCTATGTCTCAAAAAATCTTTAATGTGTTTATTTCAAGATCAGAGGAGAGTTATTTTTCCTTGGAAATTTGTTAAGCTGCATTTTTAGTGCTATACAGTGTCTCTTTACGATCAACTGTGTTTTGGGGTGGTGAGGAATGCTCTGGTTAAAAATTTACATCAAAAGAACAAAGTGCCTTAAAAAGATTTCTCCCCCCAAAGTCTGGGAAATGCACATTTTTCTGAATAAGGAAAACCTAATTACGAGATTGTCCAGAGTAAATGAGAATTTTAGTACTGTTGTGAACTCTTAAAAGTTTCTTACTCAAAGGTTCTGTTACATTAGAAATAAATGGTTTCACAGGTAGCATGAAGTAATGAAGCACACTTTTCAAACAGGACATCAAGAGTGAAGGACATCTTTTTTCCTATACTTGTATTGTTAAAAATCTAACAATATTTCAGTAGGGACTCTTATTTCATTATTTTATGACACACACACCCCCAATCATAGAGTGGGATTTACTGTTTTAAAGTGTACAATTTTTGTTTGTTTTTACAACTTGTTAAAAAGACAGTTTAAAATGTTTAGTTGTTGCTCTTCTTGCTTTTACCATTACTGGAGCTACTACTAGCTGTAGCTGGCCTAGAAGTGCTGCCTGTTAAAGAGAAGGAAGCTGGCAATTGGAGCTCTAATACTTTAATTGAAGTCTGAGAAGCAGAAGTACTTGAACTCCTAGATGACCTAGAAGGGAAACCAGAATTATTGTAAGTTTAATTCAAAATTTACATTTTAGTCCAGACCCTTCCTCATTATCAGCAAAAAGATGTAATTCCATAAATAGATCAAAGAGTACATATTATCAAAAATGTTAATAAATTTTAAAAGCATGACCATTCATATATATCAAGAAAATTAACCAAAAAAAGGGAAGAGAAAACTGCAAGCCAGTAGGAAAAGAGCTAAAATATATTTCTATAGGAGAAAAATGTTTTAAACTAATTTTATAGAGTTGCAGTCATTAAGTATTTTTTGACATAACTATATGTCAAAAGAAGATGGGCAAGGGAATTTGGGTGCTGGCAAGAGTGATTAAAATGACAGCTTATGTAATTTAAGCTGAAGAGGAAAGGGAGTAGCCTATTAACAGGAATAAAGTGGAATCAAATTGGGGTTCCAATAGAGCTGAAACAGATGTGTTGGGGGAGTAGCTGGGCAAGTCATCTGGAAGAACAGGAGGTTGGGTCAGAATGGGATATCTGGATTTGTGAATTCAGAGATGAAATGGTTTTGCATGATAAGACCCTGGGTATAGCTTTTGGAGGAGGTGACTGAGGAGAGTGGAGTCATGGGTGATGATGCCAAAGAACTGACAGACTAGGGTGTTTAAACTTGAGTAGAAGGTATTGTCTGTGAAAACAGAATTATCACTTTCTAAATGGGGAATAAAACATTTAGTCTGGGTGGCCTGTGTATTTTGTTAGTAGAGAAGTTTCACAAACTAATTGGTTTTACATATCCTCATTAACTGTTACAATGTAAATTGCCATACTTAAGGGTTCCAAATTTGGAAAGTATAATTGTAGTCATGGAGTTCTAAAATGTCAAGTTTAAAAATATACATACACACATATATATACATATATACATAATAAAAGTACAGGAATGTTCAAGTGGCTGCTCACTGTTTACGTAGAAAGTATTTTTATACTTAAAACACTGCCTTTTAGAGCTTCCCTTTTTCTTTGTGAAATCTACATAGACTAACGAAAAGTGATAATATAATAAGTGACTGCTGAATATAAGAGATTGGGTATTTTAAAATTAGGATCACCATTTTCATTTTATCAGCAAAGTTGGCCAAACATCCCTAGAGTTGTGGTCAATAGTCAACTGCATTTAAGGCAAGAATAGTTTGTTTTGTTTTAATAAAATAAAGCATAAATTAAATAACATCCTGTTTAAAATTTTACCAGGTGATTTTAATTACAAAAATTATATTCCACATGTCTATGTATCTCAGTTGCCCTTTTATGGTTTAAAAAGTTTCCCCCAACTTGGAGTTCACCATGACAGGTAACTCAAATTATCAGTTTGCTTCATTCCATTGAAATTTCTGGAAATGGATGCACCAGATAGAAGCCAGAAGGAAAGAATCTTGGTCTTGCTCTGCTGGCTGTATATCAATGCCAGTGACATAGGGAGGTAGCTATGTCACTGAACTGACAAAATCTAATAGCTGGGTTGATGTTGGAAGTGGCTGGTTTCACTTGGCAAGTTGTGAGAGAGAGGAGGGTTTGTTTTAAAGGAGGAATTTTTTTTAACCTTCCACTTACCTTGCTGATAACAGTGAAGTCTGAGAAGGAGATCTAGAACTTTGACGACTGCCTTTAGTACTCGCTGTAGGTAGTTCTAAACCATTCTGAAAGAATATCCAATCGTGATCATTAACACCACTGCATTTTATGAGGAAAATATTTTTAATTAAATTTCACTTCATGCTGTGTGCATAAAAATTTTTATTTTCATCAAGGGTTTAAGAAATATTTATAAACAAGGTACTGTATTACCTGTTGAAAATACGTTTGGAGGATAATACGGATCTCAGAATTTTCTTCTGTAATATCAACTAACATTTCATCAATGATCTTGTGGAACTGTTTCACTTCTCGAAGTTTGATGTCTTGTTCTTCAAGTGTTTCATCTTTAGTTTTTTTCAAGAGACGGATTTCCTTGATGAGTTTTGCACACTGTTGGTGAATAATAAATTATTTTATATCTATTTTCTGGAACTTAATATATTTTGTTAATGGATAAAGGAGGATTTGGGTTTGCCATTAGGAACTTCAAAAACTGTAAATAGGACAAGATCAGTTTTAAAAAGATTAAATACCTGTTTAGTTACTCTCTCTAATTTTGGCTTCTGCTCCTCAGTCTCTCTACTTAGTTGAAATGAAAAAGCCTGCTTCTCAGATAATTTTTCTTTGACATTATTTGTTAAATGTCTTATAACTTCTAATGTATTTTCCATGCTCTGCAGAAAATAAAGTATTAATATATACTTACTAGTAAAAATTTAAACAATAACATAACTTGACCTTTGTCAAGTATTCATTTAATTTTGTATATAATATATACATTTTGTTGGTGGAGAATAAGTATAATGGATTTGTGGATTAAATTTGGTATATAATTCCATTGGAAAGTATTTTTATGATACTTGGGAAAATAATGTAGCAGGGACTATTGAAAGCATACAATTTTCAAAGATTTCACAATTCATATGATTTCTTCCTTCAGTTTTATTATTAAAAACTATCTGATTTTATATAGATCTGCTTCCCAAGCACATTCTTTTCTTTTTCAGTAATGTGCTTTAGTAAATACTTTAGTAGAAAGATTTTTTCTTTCAAACTTTTTTTTTTTTTCAATTTAAGGAACAATCTTTAATATAGTCTTTTTATAAAACTTTTAATTTGAAATAATTTCAAACTTATAGGACAGTTGCAAAAATAATACAAAAACAATAAAAATAACTACAATATACACCTCTACCCAGATACCCGTATTTACCAACATTTAACCTTCTGCCACATTTGTTACACCATTATGTTTTCTAAAGCTTTAAGAGTAGGTTGCATACATTATGTTCCTTGAACACTTAATACTTCTGTGTATATTTCCTAAGAACAAGGATATTCACTTATGTAATTTCATTACAAGTTCAATATATTTAACACTGATAGAAAGCATACAGTCTATATTTCATTTTTCAATTGTCCCAACAATGTCCTTTTGGTATTTTCTCTTCCTTTATTAGCTCCAGTCCAGGATCATATATTGCATTTAATTGTCACTGTTTCTCTCTTTAGGATCTCTTTTTTTTGTGTGTGTGCAAACATGCAACATAAAATTACCCATCTCAACCATTCCCAAGCATACCACTCAGTGAGATTAATCACATTCACATTATTCTACCCACGCCACCATCCATTACCAAAACTTTTCCATCACCCCCAACAGAAATTCTATACTCACTGGCATTAACTCCCCATTCCCCAACATCATGGTCCTGGTAACCTGTACTCTACATTCTGTATCTGAATTTTTCATATTCTAGTTATTTCATATAAGAAATCATATGATATCTATCCTTTGTGCCTGACGTATTTCACTCAGCGTGATGTCTTCAAGGTTCATATGCATCAGAACTTTATTGCTTTTTACAGCTGAATAGCACATTCCACAATATGTATATACTACATATCTATTGATAGATAGTTGGTGCTTCTACCTTTTGGCTGCTGTGAATAATACTGTTATGAACATTGGTGTACAAGTATCTTCTAGTCCCTGCTTTCACTTTTGGGTATATAACTAGAAGTTGGATTGCTTGGTCATATGGTAGTTCTATGTTTAAATTTTTCAGGAACTGCCATACTGTTTTCCACAGATGTTGCACATTTTACATTCCCACCAATAATGTACAAGGGTTCTGATTTCTCAACATCCATGTTAACATTTCTTTTCTGTTTTTGTAATAGTAGCCGTTCTAGTGGATGTGAGGTGGTATCTCGTGGTTTCAATCTGCATTTCCCTTAATGTAATCTTTGAGGACTTAAATAAAAGTTCATTAAATAATGGTTAGTGGACAGATAATTAGCTAGCTATGATCTCTCAAGTAATTAACAAGTAATTGTCAGGAGTCCATCCTGTGCTTAGAACTGGAATTTTAACTAATTCACTTATTAAATTGATCACTTGTTTTTCTCTAATTTAAATGAAACTGGTATCTCTTATTATTTGTTTCCCTAAAAGAGGCTCTAAATAACTGTCGTCTTTGTACAAAATAGGAAGAGTGTAGAAGTCAAAATAATGAAAATTGACTTTTATTGGGGGCTTATTAAACAGCAAGTAGAATTTACCTGAATATCTTCTTGAAGTTCTCTGATTTGTCTTTGTTTGTATCTGTGTTTTTCATCAGCAACTCGTTTTTGTTCTTCTAGTTGGATTTTTAGCTCATACTCATCACCTAGAGTTTAGAGAACTTTTTGTTTAAATTTTCATGTGTAGAAAGCAAACTTTAAAAGTATTACATGCATTAAATTTAATGCTTCTAACATTTTTTTTGGTTATAAAAGGTTTAATTCTTTATGTCTACTTGTAGAAAAAGAGTATGGATATATAGGAGCCACATCTTGGTTTGTAAACATAAAGTACCAATATGCTGCAATTATTGAATTAATGGTGGACATAACAGCAGGCTGTTTACATACAAAGGGGGGAAAAGAATTAGTTTTTCTGACCCAATCAAACATGGTACAAGTCTGTGCTCCGTGTTTCACAGTATTTCTCTTTTTGAAATAAACAACTATAAAGCTTTCATCACATATATTCATAAAGTGCTTAATAACGCCTACATACTAGATGGAGTCACTTTTTTAAAAGATTGTTTGTAATTGTTGTTGCAGCTGTTCAGCACTTGCAAGGTATTTTCTAGAGCATAGATTTCTTTTTCAGCTTTATTGATCTTAGCATCCAAACTGTCACCTTCTCTTTGAAGTTCTTCTTTTTCTTGAGCAGCCTATGAAATACAGAACAGAGCTGAATCAAATAAACATATCCTGAGGGAAAATGTCTGTCTTCAGGGCAACATTATCAGTTTGCCTTGAGGCCTACACATAGCACCAGGCATTATTTGCACTTTAAGTTTAGTATAGAAAACCAAATCCTCAGGCCTTCAAAATATGGCACACAGGATACAAAACCTTGATGAAAATGTAGTTACTAACTGTATTAGTCAGGGTTCTCTCAGGAAACAGAATCAACAGGAGATATATGTCAATAATATGAGATTTTAAAAGAGTCTGTCACGCGACGGTGGGGATGCACAAGTCCAGGTTCTGCAGGCAGGCTGCAAACCAGGGGCTCTGATGAAAGTCCGATGAAAGGTCCTTGATGAGTTTCTGGAAGAAGTTGCCTGTCCAACAATGAGCTAGGAAATTCTCTCTGAATGTTGAAATCACTTCTCCTTTTAAGGCATTCAACTGATTGGATAAAAGTGTCACCCATTGATGATGTAATTTCCCTGATTGATGCAGATGTAATCAGTCATCCACACAGTAAACTCACTGGTGATCGAAGTCCATAAATGCTTTTGTATTACAATTAGCTGAGTGCTTGCTGGAACAAACACCTGGAAACAATTACCTGACCGAGTTGACACATTAACCTAACCATCACACTAACCAAAACTTACATAGTGCTACAGCAAAAAAATTGCCAAAGATTAAACAAGTATAAACTTTACTGGGAAGAGAAATAGGGTATTAAAAAGTCAGAAAAATATGTGTTTCTGGCCTGAACGAGGCCCTGGAATACATTCTCATTCTTTAAAATCTTGGAGGACAGGAGTGAAAGGTGAGCAAGGTCCATCCAGGAAAATAAATGCTTTTTATATCCAAACCAGGTATGTGTTGGTTATAGAAAGTAGGGTTTCAACACCTTTGAATAGCTGACTTATTAAAATTAGAGAAAGATCATGACTAGAAAAGATGAAATATAGAAATTACTGAAGACCAAAAATTCTTCATGAGTGGACATTCTCATTGCCTTTTTACCATGATAACTGTCACTGGGCTAGGCTCTACCCATATAGTTCCAAAGAACTCAGATTGAGAGTTGACAGGGAAAACATGCATATGTATTAAAAAGTGCCAGAAAACCCATTTTTAGTTAAAATCAATTAATTTCACCTTTTAAATATATTCAATTTCTAGATGTTTTTTTTTTTTTTAGATGTTATATATATTTAACTCAGCTTTCTTAGTAATGTTCCAATTAACATTTTCACTCATGGGTGTTTTATTATGTTTCAAAATATGTATTACAGATATTTTGTAACATATTACATAATAAAAAATAAAGCTTGGCCAAAGAAAAGAAGATTCTTAGATAAATTATCTAATTCTTTAATTTGAGTCTAAAATTGGAAACCACTTCATTTTGAAATATAATAGTGTAGTGGAAGAAAGAGCTAGAATTAATCAAAACTCCTGGATTTTAATTTTGGATTACTAGTAGTGAATTTGAGTGACATTAAATAATTCACTTCCCTTCTCTGAGCTCAGTTTCATCTGTCAAATGAAGGAATTATATTGCTTATATACATAATCCTAATCTAATTCCAGGTATATCTCAAAGTTCTAAAATTCTATGAACTTTGAATCACATTCACATTATTCTACCTAAATGAGACTATTATTCCTAAATGAGACTATAAGGTATACCTTTTATCTTGGATTAGAAAAGCTGATATTTGGAAGAAACTTTTATGTATAATTTTCTGCCCAACATTTTCAAGTAACTTAATTGTACAACTTCATTAAATTGTAGTTAAAACTGGATTGTTTCCTTAGAAAGACTAAGAGGAACTTGGAAGTAAAATGAGAAAGATGCCAGTCCTCCTTTGGTTACTGCTTATATGTTTCTGTCTGGCTCTTAAGAGCCTGAATTTGGATGATAATCCAAGAAAATAATTTTCAAGGAAATAGAAGCAGAAATCAATACTCTCTTAAGAACCAGAAGCATGAGTGTTAACTGATTCCCTTCCTTTGTGTCATATGTACCAAAAATAGATATTCCCACTCCACTTACTAACTCACTAGCTTAAAGTTTAGCCGAAGGACAGAATAATGTTACAAGACTGAAACCTTGCAAATTAGGAAGAAATAAGTGATTCTAGGGTGGAAAGAACTAATAAAAACTAAATTCTTAATTTTACTGTTCAGTAAAATAAAATCACCACCCGCACTGGGTGTTGCTGGGAGGGAGCCCTTTTGGGGACAGGATTTTCCAGAAGGTAAAAAACAGTTGCCTTGTAGGGCCTTTCCAAGAAAATGGAACAATGGAACACACCTCACAGAAATGCAGTTAAGCAACACTTGGCAATAAACCAGTTCCGGTTCAGGAAAGCATAACAGATTGGACATACCATATGTTTAACCAATGTATATCTGCTCCCTACTCTATAAGACTCTCCCCTCTATGTAAAATGGTAACTTATCATCAGCCAATCAGAACATTGCCTGCTTACTTCCGTGTTCACCCTATATAAGCTTCCCCTTTCCACTCCCTTAGCAGAGGTCCCTTCTACCTTCTGAATGGGATGCTGCCCAATTCATGAATTGCTCAATAAAGCTGTGAGATCCTAAACTGCATGAGAAGTTTTTCCTTTCAGTATAACTCATTAATCTATTCCTTCAATAAACATTTCTTATCTGACACGGTAGGCAAAGAAGCGGTACCAAGCAGAGAATTACCTGTTCTACCTCTGGTGACCTGAAAAGGCTTAAAGAAAATGATGTCTAAAGTGGTAACAAGTTTATGAATCAGCAACATATAAATGAATCCATAGAGATAAATGAAAATACCCGAGCTGATCATGTCAAATGAGAAAAGACATTCACTTCTAAGGAACTTAGAAGTATGTATGAGGCACCCACAAAGGAAATAGGAAAGAAGTTGCAGAAGTAGGAAGAGCTTAAAGTAAACAGTTCCCCCAGGAACAATTAAATTTGACATTTGAGAGGTTCCTGGATAACCATTGCCAAAAGACTTTAGTATAAATGCTAGAAGACATAAGCATAAGGGAAGGAAAGGAGGTAGAAATGAGCTGTTTTTCTAAGAACTTTAGCAGTAAATTAGCATTTACAAATTTTTAAAATGTAAAAATTTAAGGAAGGGACAAGCAAGGACTTTGTTTTGTTTGTTGAGAGAGGATCATCCGGGAAACAGATGTGGCTCAACAATTGGGCTCCCATCTATCATACAGGAGGTCCAGGATTTGATTCCTGGGGCCTCCAGGTGAAAGGCAAGCTGGCCCGCGCGGAGTGCTAACCTGTGCAGAGCTGGCACAGCAAGACGACGCAACAAAAAGAGACAAAGGAGAGACAATAAGATGCAGCAGACCAGGGAGCTGAGGTGGCGCAAGAGATTGAACGCCTCTCCCGCTCTGGAAGGTTCCAGGTTCAGTTCCCGGTGCTGCCTAAAGAGAAGACAAGCAGACACAGAAGAACACACAGAGAGCAGACAGCGAGTGCAAAAACAAGGGGGGGATGGGGGGAGAGAAATAAATAAAAAATAAATCTTTAATAAAAAAAAAAAAAGAGAGAGGATCATCCCTAGGCATGCTTACAGGCTGGGGATTGTAACCAGAAGACAAGAAAAGTCTGAAAATCTGTGGGGGGAAGGGAAGAGTTTTTAAGGTATTAAGAAGTTGCCACCTCTCACTTGTACATATGTCCTTGTACCCATCCCTCTTACCCTACATTTAGGCAGCAAAGGTAACTTTTTATTACTACTGCTCTCTAAGAGATACAAGGTAGACCAAAGAACCCAATTTTTCATTTCTATTTCCAAAGTAGACTTTTGAAGCTCGTAGCAGAAACACCATTTGAAAATTAGGATTTTCAATTGTAAGATCAGGCATTCAAGAAAAAATACTTTTCTGAATTTCAAAATCTTAGCTTTAACTATCAAGAACAAAATGCCTAGAGAGCTTGAAAGAATACAATTTATAATACAAAACATAGAATATGGAGGAATATGCAATTACATACTATTTTCTAGCCCAGAAAGAAAATGTGAATTCAAGTACATTTCAGCTACAAAGGGATGTGAGTAGAGCTCAGAAGTTGCTCAGATTTAAAATTGGCCCATAAACTTTCTCTGGGCCAAGTTCCAGGTGTGTGTGTGTGTGTGTGTGTGTGTGTGTGTGTGTAAAAAGGAGTGGGGAGTTAGAAGATATTATGGTGGATAAAAGGATAAAAAGAAAAAGTAAGCCATGTGTGCCCCAGAGGCCAGAGGCCACTGTAAGGCAGAAAACAAGATGGCAAACTTTTCATGTAAAGGGCTAGACAGTAAATATTTTAGGGTTTCTGAGCTAGTCTCTGTTATAGCTACTCAAGTCTACCATTGTAGCATGAAAGCTGCCATAGACCATATAAAAAACGAATGAATAATTGTGTTCCAATTACTTTATAAAAATAAGTGGTCTGGCGTGGTGAGTTTATATAACAAGATTATGCACCGAAGACTCAACAAGGAAACACAATGAGAAACACAATAAGCAGGAAATGGAGGTGGCTCAAGCCATTGGGTGCCTCCCTCCCACATGGAAAGCTCTGGGTTTGGTTCCTGGTACCTCCTAAAAAGAAGACAAGCACACAACAAACAGACACAGAAAGCAGACAGCGAGCACAAACAATGGGGTGGAGGGGGGTGGAGCAGGAATAAATAAATAAAATAAATCTTAAAAAAAAAAAAAGTCGTGGGCAACATTTGGCCTGCAGTTCATAGTTTGCTAATTCCTGATTTAGAGCATGCAGAAAACAGAACACTGGTTATTAGACTGTAAGCAAATGCCTCATCCCCAGTGCCATAAACATACATATATGTGAATGGATCAGGAAAGATCCCCTTTGGGGAGAATGTAAGAAGGATACAGGAAAAGGAAAGAATCTTGAATTTACTAAATTTAAATCCTAAATCAACCATATTAAAAATAGCAGTGACAGTTAATTTCTAATTGGCAAGTTTAATTTTTTCCCAGCAATGAAAATAATAAAATATTATCTTTTAAAAGTTAAAGGTAATTTTTATACAAATATAAAATGAACATGTGTCAAAGATTTTATTCAACTCATTAATGAGGAATGTGTTAAGACTAGTTTGAAGGAGAATTTGAAGAACAGGTATTATATATACACAAACAGAGCCAGAAATGCTGATATGAATTTGCTGGTATATGTTAAACTGGTTAATATCCAAGAGGGCAATAAATGTAATACTTGGGGTTATCTTTTCTATAGGACAGAAACCAATTGAATTTCTACTGGCTAAAATTCATTTGCATTCATATGGACAAGATCATTTGCATTCTACCAATTATCTACAAGTCTTCATCGATCCCCAGAATAATCATTAGAAAGTCAGTTACAGGTGTGCACTCCTATTGGAATCAGATCATCTCTGGAGGGCCCACTAGAAAATGCCAAGTGTTTGGTGTCATCATGCAATGGCATCATTGCTTCTAGTGATCACTTTTGTCCATTCCAGCCAAAGATAATTTTTTCCTTACATAAGCTAGGTTGAGTTTAATTAGAAAGAAAGAAAGTTGCATTTTCACACAGATGGGACTTCTATCCAACAAAAAATGGGAATAACTTGTGGCAAGCCATGGACTCTGGAAAAGATAAGAGGGGAAGAAGTATGGCAACAGGAAATTGAGAGAGGTAACTGATAGCCTCAATTCATTTAATATATTATTATCCTGACATTTATCCAGCACCTTCACTGTGAAGAAGGAATACTCTTTCCTTATATAAGATCTGCCTGTTTTCCTGAGAAGTAGACTAAAATTCATCATCAATAATAATGATAATTACAGCAACAACAGTAATGATAGCTAACATTTCTTGAGGGCTTATTTTGTGCTGGCACCATTCTAAGGGCTTTACATTTATTTTCTCATTTAATTCTCACAACAAAAGTAACAAGATAACATCACCCTCATTTTGCAGGTGAAGAAAATGAGGCTTCAAGTGGTTAAATAACTTATTCAAGGTCACCCACATAGTCAGTGATTGAACCAAGATATGGACAAAGGCAGTTTAACACCAATGCTTTCAGGTAACCCATCACATACCTTGAAATTGCAATGTCTACCTTCTTCCCAACACCCAAAGGACTAGAGCCTACCCTTTACTCCTTGGGAACATTTAGAGCCTGGGAGGAGCAAATTCTCTCTAGTATTGGGCAGAAGCCTGAGGGTATTGTAGACTGGTAAGTTGTAACAAGCCTGAGGGTTTGAGAGCTGGGACTGATTTCTCATATAGATAGGTGGAATTTCCTGAGTCAAAGTGGCAGGCATATACACATAGTGTATGTGTTAAGAGCAGAATAGAAGGGCCACAGAAGCAAACATGAAATTATGTAAATAAAAGTCAGATTGGAGGGAGCATCTTTTTTTTTTTTTTTTTGCGGTACTGTGGCCAGGGATTGAACCCAGGACCTCATATGTGGGAAGCCGGCGCTTAACCACTAAGCCACATCAGCTCCCCTGAGCTGGCTTTTTCTTTTGTTTGCTTGTTATTTCTTTTGTTTTGGTTTGTTTTGGTTTGGTTTTAGGAGGTACCAGGACCTCCCATGTGGAAGCAGGCACTAAACCTGAACATAGGCGATTCTCTGAACATATAAATTGGGTATCATAGAGGAAATGAGTAAGAGTTACAATTTCCATTCCTTCTTCTTTATAGTGTTTTGAGTAACTTCCCAGACCTTTCCTTAAAGGATATCATCCCTCTCAGGGTATTGTCTTACATGGGAAAGACGAATATAGCAGTACTCACAGAACGGAATGTCATTCAATTCTTGATCACTTTTGAATTTCTCCTTATGGGCTACTAGGTAAGTTGGCAGACAACTCTCAAACATGAGAAAGAAGTGAGCAGATTCACCTGATCTGTCTCCCATTATAATTTAAGGACAGAAGAGCAGAACTCTTCCTCTCTGGATAGCTGCCACACCTAGATTGCAATGGTAAATTGGAGTTTAAAATTTCAGAGATGGTATAGCTCCAGAGGATGATAAGGTCCAGGGTGTGGCCATAGGACTGGATAGGTATAGTGAAGTAAAGCTCTGGGCCTGAGGTGTTGAATAGATTATCACATATATGCTGAAGGCACCCAGAGCTATGGTAGATCTTCAAGTAAAAGGAATGAATCTTGAATAAATGAAGGAAAATGATATGATGGATGACAGAAAAAAAAAAAAAGAGTAGTCAAGTAGAATAACCTGTACCTCAAAAGTGGAAGGGTTTTGGACTAAGTTAGCCATAGGTTTTGGAGCAGTACTTTGACCTCATGAACTAATACTACTTCAGTACCTCCATCTAGGAACTAATATTTTATGGTCCTAATTAAGTGCAATAGCTGCTAGAATGCCATGAGCCCAATTTCATGGCAAAAATTACATATATATATAAAAAATTGGTAAAAAATTATATATATATAATTGGTAGTTTCAAGTCCAGAGGACTACTGTGAATGTGTTAATGAAAATAGGATATCTCATACTATCACAACTGTAAAGCAATTAAGAATATACCTTTATTACATAATAGGCCTGTGTTTTTTCCTCTTCTCCTTCAGGAGGCAGCATAACAACAGTAAGAATTTCATATCTATTCTTCAGTTTATCAATTTTACTTAGTCGTTCATGAAACTCAGCACTAATATGAAAAGAAAAAAATTAAATACTGTAAAACAAATAACATCTTTTTTTATTATTTTTAAAGAAAATTTATATTACATAAAAGTTACATCGAAAATATAGGGGATTCCTATATACCCCACCCCCTTCCCATCTCACATTTCTCCCTATTAATAACATCTTTTATTAGTGTGGTACATTTGTTACAATTGATGAACAAATAGTGAAGCACTGCTACTAACCATGGTCTAGAGTTTACATTATAACATATCTTTTTAAAGGACTATAATGTGTTCTAATTGAATACATTTATATTTGTGTTACTTCTGAACCCAAACAGATGAACTATGTTCTTCTATTTCTATTCAATTTTATAATTCAGCATGAAGGGTCTGAGATTTCACTCTACTTGAGAGCTAACAAATTAGTCTGCCACAGTTTCCTGCATGCTGGCAGAAGACACAGATTCCTGGGTCAGAAACAGAGGACTTTATTACTCATGGCACAGAATATAGCATGAGTTTCCTGTTTCCATTGGTTCCCCATAGTTCCCAAGACCTCCTTATTTGCGAAGGTGGAGGCGGTCAAGTAGAGGCTGCACACACAAAAGATTTGTGTAACAGCTGAGGAACCCCAAGTTTAGGTAACCCAAATATTTTATAATGCAAAATAGGCAAACATGCTTAACCTTTGCTCCAGGAGGCGATATTATCTCTACCTTCCAAGGCTGTGTGCCATACAAACATCTTTAAAAAGGTAGTCCAGAACAGGGAAGTTGGTGCCTTTCCTTGCAAGACATGCTGAAAAATGAGAAACCTGTGGAGAACTGTCTCCTAACACTTAGATTCTTAAATCTGCTGGCTACCTTTTCTTTTACTTTTCAGTAAATTTATATTTTATGAGCTATTTTTATAAACTATTTTATAACAATGCTAATAATACTAATATAGACGTGACAACATGAAGGATGATTCATTTGCCTGCTACAACCTCACGGTAGTAAGCCACCCAACCACGATGAAAAGAAACCTTCAACCTACCAGTTTTCCTGCTTCTAGAGAGAATAGCTGGTAAAATATATTAACTGTCAGAAGTTACAGTTTTGCTTATTTTTAAGAAAGTATCACTATTGTTTCATCAGAAAACATTTACTCATCCTTGACGGGCTGATGAGCACAAGCGTATCTCTTCTCATTCCCAAAATCTCCATGAAAAGACAGAAAATATGAAAAGAAAGCATCTATAACAGCTCTTGGAACATGAAAGATGCAAGAGTGTTTTCCATGAAATCATGGGGAAATAGAAAAATGATAGGATAATAGTAATAAGAAAATAATGGAGATACACACAGAAGAAAATTACTACAGAAGTAAGAATCATTTTCCACCAGAAAATCCAATTCAAGAATAAGAAATAAAAAAGCAGTAGTGCTCTCTGAGGCTATTATCAAGGAAATTAATAAAAGGATTGCCTGCAGATCATCTGGGTCACTTCCCTTGACTCCTCAAAGTATAGAGATACTGGCAGGAATGGTTTCTGCTTCTATTTTAATAACCCAAAAATTACTAGTGTTCCTGGCATGTATGCTGGAGCTGGAAAGAAAAGTTTAAGAAAAGCATGAAATAATTCCAACCCTCCACAATAGTGGAAGAGAATGGAAAAGAAAGGCAATTTCACCCAGGAATGAAATAGTCTTCCTCACCCAAAATGAATACCTCTAACTTTTTGTAACTGCAAGTCCTCACCCTGCCTACCATCTTTTTGCTCTTTAAGGGACAAACTAGCCCAGAGCCTATAATCAGCCCTCCAATTTAGAGGAGACCTATTGGAGAAAGATAACTGCCTAATTGCAGAAGAAACCCATACCAGATAGCTATACCAATCATCATTGATTATTAATTAAGCATTTAAAAATAAATATTAACAGAAAACCAAGCATCATCAGACATTTATGGAAAGCTAGCTGCATGAATGAAAAGAATAAAATGAGCAAAGAAAGCATGAATGAGAAGTAAGAGAGTGGTGGTGAGAAAACATTAAAGAAGTAATAAAAGTATTTCTCTAACCTGAAGAAAGACTTGGATAAAATAATTGAAAGAGTTCACCAATGATAAAGCAAGAAAAATGAAAAAAGACAGAATACTCAGACACATAACAGGGGTATTTCTGAAGCCCCAAAGATAAAAAGAGATTGTCTCAAAGCTTGGAGAAAGAAAACCAAAACAAACAGAAAACAGGTTACCTACAAAGTAAATTGAATTAGCCTGAAATCATACCTCTCATCAATAACACTATAATCTAGAAGAACTGCAAAGTTCTATTGTAATTGAAAAATGGAGTAGAATAAATATATTTTAAAAATACAAGGATTCAAAAATTTCAGAAAACACAAATTCTGAAAAAAAAGTATTCAAAGATACTCTGGAGAAATGAAAAAGGAATCCAAGAAAATAGGATAACATGGGTGGGATACACAAAAGAATATAAAACCAAGAAACAAGTAAAAGGTATAGTTAGGTTGAAATTAGTGCAGACAATTGGTCACGCAGTTTCACGTAAGTTATAAGAAAGAAGTTCTTTAAAAGGTAGAGACACAATGTTAAAATTAATAAAGAACAACCTGAAACTATAATTGGCAATTTAACAATACATGGAAGATAGAGAGAGGAAAAGAAGTAAAATGTGCTGAAGATCTTATATTTTTAGGAGGAGGAAAATAATAGGAACTAATTAATCTTCAATATTCATAGAGAAATAAGGGAGATTAAAGTTTCTTTTGAATTTAATAACCACAAAAATAATTAAAATTAGAATGTATATCTTTCAAACAATTAAAGGGATAAATAGGAACCCAAAATTCAGTTAAGCCAATGAAAGGTAGGAAAGACAAAAAGAATAGGAAAAAAAAAAAGAATGAATAGATAACAATTTCTTAAAATTTCTTTAAGTTAAATATATACCTATCATAGGAACCAACCATTCCACACTTAGGGATTTACCCCAGAGAAAAGAAAACATATGTTCACACAAAGAACATAAATATTCACAGCAACTTTATTTGTAATAGCCAAAACTGGAAACAACTCAAATGTTGATCAAAAGGTAAATGTATAAACAAATTGAGGTATATGTATTAAGTACAATACTACTCAGTATTAAAAAGCAGGGGTCAGAAAATCATCTTGCCTGACACCTGTTTCTATACAGCCACATGCTAAGAATGGTTTTTACATTAAAAAATGGTTGGAAAAAATCAAAAGAAGAATTGTATTTCATGAAACATGAAAAGACTTCCAAATTAAATGTGGAAAATGTAGCCTGGCTTCTCCTTGCAGCTTATAGCAAAATGGGAGAGGAAAGAAATAAACTAAATACTGAAATGTTGGGTACAAAGAAACCAGAGATTGATGAGCTGGGAAATTCCAAGCTTCCGGAAAATAAGACCCCAGAGGATAGTGTCCCATGTGAGGACTTATTTAAACTTGGAACTTGTAAGTCAGGATTGGAAATGCAGTTATCCAGGAAGGACTTGTGGAAAGTCTTATTTTCTGGGGGGTCTGTTTCCTGCATGCTAAACCAACAAGCTTTTTGCATGACCTGTATGAACAAAACCACTGTCAGACTGGACTAAAAGGGACAGGAAAGGGAGAGACTGAAGGGGAAAAAAAAAAAAAAAAAAGAGAAAAACCATGGGAGCTGAGGTCTGGAATTAAGACATTTCCTTGGGCCAAGAGAAGGACCCCACACATGTGTGTGGAAAGGGTGAGTTCCCTCCCCCGGCATTTGAAGAAAGTGACTCTTCCCACCTGTTGTTCAGGGAGATTTTGGCTGCCCCAGGCTACAGGGTGGAGCCCATTCCCAGATGGTTGGGGAAACTTCAGTCAACACCCCACTTCTCTGAGGGGGGTGGGCCTCTTCTCCATAGGTTAAGAAGAGCCAGGTCACCACACCAATGTTCTGAGGGGGTTGAGCCTATCCACCAGAGATTAGTGAGAATGTTGCCACCACCTCACTATACTAAAGTGGTTGAGACTATACCCCAGAGATTGGGGAAAGTGTGGCCATCACCCTAATGTTCTTGGAGGATGAAGTCTGGAGCTCGGCACCACTGAAGAGGGTGGAACCGAAATTATGGCCATTGGGCAAGCTCATGGAAAGGGGGGTGGGGGGGTGCCCATGAGGCCCTGAGGAGAAGAAATCATCGTTTTAAGGATGACTCTCAGATTTTGAAATCCAATGGAGTATGCCCTGCAGGTTTTCAGAACGGCTGGGGACTCATGACACGTTTCCTTCCCAGTCTTTCCATATGGTAATGTAAATGTTTTTCCTATGTCTGTTACCCCTTTATATATTGGAAACAGATAACTTGTTTTTGAAGTTTCACTGGTCTACAGCCAGAGGGGACTTTTGACCCAAGACAAACTGCATGCCTATAACTTTTTTTTTTTTTTTTTTTAAGGTACCAAGGCCAGGGATTGAGCCTGAGACCTCATATGTGGGAAGCCGATGCTCAACCACTGAGCCACATCAGCTCCCCTGAGTTGGTTTTTTCACTTGTTTGCTTGTTGTTTGCTTTTGGGGGGTTTTTTGGAAGCACCAGGGAGCGAATCCAGGACCTCCCATATGGGAAACAGGAGCTCAACTGCTTGAGTCACATCCGCTCCCCAGTTGTAATTGATTTTTATGTGATTTTGTACTACTGAAATGATTTAAGGCTTTTGAAATATTGTGATGTGATGTATTTTGCATATGGAAGGAATATGTCTTTTTGGAACTCAGAGGGTAGAGTGTGGCAGTTTGAAATTATTTTATGAATCCCAAAAAGAGAAAGATTATGTTTGTGGGCTGGTCCACTCCTCCAGGTTTGAGCAACATTTTCAAATGTACTCTATCAGTGAGGCGTGACTCAGGTTGAGTCTCCGCCCTCTTGCTGGGTCCCATAAAAAACAGAGACACACCAGAAAAGAGAGCTCTGCCATTTTGACCCTGCCATGTGACAGAAAGGAGAGGCTCAAGCAGCTGAGGCCCTGGGGGATTGATGAGCCATATGCCTGATACCTTGCTGCTGAAATCGGGAAGAAAGTGGAGCAGCTGAGCCTGAGAGAAGAGGCCCAGTAGGAGAAAAGCCCTATGCCTGGTTGCCCTCAGCTGAGCTCTGGGAGATGATACAGCCCAGAGGGGAAGCCAGAGACCAGGCAGAGATTGCCCGTCATCTTGCTTCAACAACATGGCAGCTGACTTAGGTGAGAAAGCACCTCTTATGGTACCTTGAGTTGAACTTTTCATGGCCTTGGAACTGTAAGCTTTTACCCCAAATAAATACCCTTTATAAAAGCCAACACATTTCTGATTTTTGAAATGGAACATTTTCCTATGGAAAAATATAACTAATCAAAATTGACTCAAGAAAAATACAAAATCTCCATTGTCCTTTAACCAATTAAAAAATTGAATCAGTAGTTGAAAATCTTCCCCTAAAGAAAACACCAACTCTATTACCAGTGAGGTCTTTGAAAATTTAAGAAAGATATAATTCTAAACTTATACAAACATTTCCAGAATACAGAAATAGAAGAAACACACATAAATCACTTTATGAAGATAAAATAACCTTGGTAACCTGATAATCTGACAAGGAAGTAGAGCAAGGAAAATTATGGGTCATTCTTACATATGATTATAGGTACAAAAATTTTATAAAAATTGTACCAAAGAAAATTCAAATATAAACAAAAGGTAATTATGTCCTGGACAAGTTGGCTTTATTCCAGGATTGCAAGGTTGGTTTAACTTCAGAAAATCAATCAATATTATTTATTATGTTAACAGATTAAAGGAGCTACATCATGTCAATGAATGCAGAGAAAGCATATGATAAAAGCCAATATCCATTCCTGATTAACCAAATTAAAACAAGTTCCCAACAAAGAATAAAAATAGATAGGAACTCCTTTAATACAATAAAGAGTATCTAAAAAATTTTTCAGTAAACTTCATACTTGATAAAATAATGAAAGTTTTCCCTTGAGATTATGTTGGGGGCAATGTCGAATGAATACAACTGTCATGGCCGTCTCTACCTCCTTCTTCTTCTTCTTCTTCTTCTTCTTCTTCTTCTTCTTCTTCTTCTTCTTCTTCTTCTTCTTCTTCTT